>JABJVR010000038.1:6737472-6772756 GCA_025773905.1 Chitala chitala | reverse complement strand
ATGTGATTGGCTGATTAGCAATTTGTGTTACCAAGCAATTGAACAGGTGTACCTAATAAAGTGGCCAGTGAGTGTGTATATATATATATATATATATATAATTTATTTATTTATTTTGTACCGGGCTGCATATAAACAATTTAAAAAAAAATATATATTTTTTTTTTCAGTTTAATTTTATTTTAATTTTATTGACTTTCAGGGTCTGCAGGGTTAGGGTTGCTCCCACTGATTCTGCCTTATAGTGAATTGAATTTATCGTGCTTGATTATGCACGCGAACAATGGGAGGTCCGTGGAAAATCGTCTTACATGAAACCGGTCCGTGATGCAAAGAAGGTTGGAGACCGCTGCCGTAGAACATAGACAGAACCATTTTCAGCCATACCACGGGGGGCAGTGCTGAGAACTGGAAGAACTGGCATCACAAATTGTGAAATCAGATAGCAGTAATATCACTGGTTTGCTCTTATTTAATTCACAAGCAATATTTCATTTCACCAGCTAAATTTCAACAAGGTATTAGAGCAAAATACCACACACTGAATTAAATTTGTAGTACTGTCCCCACAAAAACATAATGTAACTTCCAAACCATGCATGCACACACAATTGCACATTTGATTTAAAAACTGATTATCAGTCCCCCACCCTCACAGAACATTAAAAAAGCACTGCCACTGGTCTTCTTTTAAAGACACTTTAACACCCTTGGAGTTACTATCCTGATCTCTTTTTTGTTGGAGGTGAGAATCATGCCTTTTGGTGAAGATTTAGGAAGCCAAAAAAAGGACAGACTTTAATGAGCTCTTGACAGGTGTGAGTCCAAATGATACAGCTAGATGGTATATTAGGTGGCATTAGGGGGTGTGTGGGGTTATTCATGTCTCTGCTTTTTTTGAGTTCCAATAACATATGCCCTCCATATGTTTTCAAGACTCCGCTTTTACAAACAAGGCTACACCTCAGATAGCTCTGTTAGTTTAACCCTGAGTCTACATCCCAGTACAGTTTGGCCTCATCTCAGGCCTAGCATTCACATTCAGTCCCACAGCCTCATCTTCTCTGTCTGCAGCACAGACCGTATGAGGACATGCATTACAAGTGTTTATCAGCAGATAACCACACGCTTGCTCATTTGTTTCCCTGCTTCCTCTGTCCTCATCAGTCGAGCTTCAATACTAAAATCACTTAAGGCCTTTAATAGTGTTTGGCTCTTTTGTCTGATTTTCCTCCCAGATGATTTTAATCTAATAAACCGTTTTTTCCCTCATAAACCCACTGTTCCTAATGTATCTTAACCTGTGATGCCTTAATTAATTTCCAAATTGCATTTTGTTAGCATTAAACATGGAGTTTCATGTTTATCATAATATAATTATTGAGAGAAGTTTTGATTCAGTTTAGTTTGTACTGTGTGGAAGGATCTGTAAAGGTTCTGGCTAACTTACCAAACTGAAGCAGTATGTGTCAGGCCTGGTGAGAGACAGCCATGTAACTCAATATCTCACTCGCTCTCTCTGTACCAGTACTGGAGTCACCATTCCTGACTTTGCGGCACATGCCTCAGCAAGACAAAGTAAGGCTACAGTTGAAGTTGTGCATAGTCTTCCGTAGATGCAATTTCTGCTATTTGGATGTTATTTGTTACAAAGTTTCATGTAAACATCCAATAGCAGTCTCAACTTGGAGAATGGCTCAGAGCATTCTCACCTAAGCACACGTCTACGCACACACAAACACCGTAAATTAAGAGATAAAACCTGTAAGTTGGCCTCTTCGGCCGCTCAACACCCATGTTTGGATGGATATCATGCTATTGGTGCCAAATGGAATAGTTGTGAAAACCAGTGGGGTGTCGTTGTTTGGACAGACCACAGTTTGCCCTTTCACCTGTCATGCTTAGAGCAGCTGCTTTCGCCATAGTTTGCCCAGCTGTCCAGAGCACCATCATGGTATACAGGGCCCATATAAGCTCACACACATTTTTTGGTAAAGCAGTTTTTCAATTTTTATTTGCACCCTTTCATTCTGACTCATCAAATAGCACAGCTGAAGTGGTTCTTACAGCTGGGATATTAATAATATTTTTATCATTTTGAGATATTACACAAAACTCAACAACCTCTTGTATCTGCCAGTTAAACCCCATTCCCACTTAATAGGTCTGCGTCTAATGCTGGATGAATGGTAAAGGACATTGTCACCTGTAAACTCAATTGTACACACCTTTCTACAATGAGGACTAAAATAAGACTGAAAACATAATGCATAGACATGCTCTCTACTTCTCAAATAGGGTCAAATATCATTTTATATTATTAAAAATAGCAACCTGAGAAATTAAAATTCAAAAATAAATTTTCCCCAGTACAGAGCTTTGAGTCCAGACTTCATAAGCCACCATTGGCATGAAAATAATTACAGCACTTATTTTCACTTTATATCAAAATTTAGGCAAACTTATACGTGCATATACATAGCATGTATGACAATCCTCAAACGCATATATACCATATATAGATCCATTCACAAAGGCACAGGGGATGAAGGCCCTGTATGTGTGTGTCCTCAGACCTTCTTGGGCAGCAGACAAATGACTGGATTCAGCTCTCCCCTTTGTGTAGCGTTTCCTCAAACATACTACTTTCTTGTTGTAAATAATGCTCGAGCTAAAAACGTTTACGGTGCCAACCGTGTCATTGCAGGTTCCCGAAAACACATCTGCATGCTTGAGATTCAGTATGAGAACTGGGATAATAAGTCTTTTGTGCAGGAGCGTAAGCGGATTTGCTAAGCCACAATGGAAATAAACAGTACTTCTCCACAGTGCTTGGCTCCTGTTTGCAAAATGAAACTAAATCAAAACCATCATGATGCTATTAAGGTCCAGTGATTAATCACAGAAGTGGAGTAATGGATTTGTCCCATTATGTGCTAGACAGGGGGAGAGACTGTGACTTCACTATGGTGGGGGTTGCCATAAATCACCTGAAAGGCATGGCATAGGACATAGAGGTCAAGCACAGGTCAGGCTGAGGTGAGGGGGGCCAGGGCAGGGGGCTGAAGGCACCTGCCTTCCACCAGTTTATCATGACACATCTGGAAGGAAAGCAGCCATGTATTATTAGGTGGTCCTGCTCTGGGGAAGATGGAATTGCTGCTGGAACATTGCAATATCTTTTCCAGTCCCATCCCTGTGTTGCACACATTTAACATTTAATTGATGTCTTCATAGTGTGCCCTGTGGTGGGTTGGCGCCCCGCCCTGGGTGTCTCCTGCCCTGCGCCCTATGTGCTCTGGGATGGGCTCCAGGCTTCCCCACAACCCTCACCAGGAATAAGCGGTTAGGATAATGGATGGATGGATGGATGATGTCTTCATACCTGTGGTGTGAACACCAAAAAGTCTTTTTTTGTCATTATCTCCCAACTCTTGAGGATTCAAAAGACAGTAAGGCATTGAATGGGTCTCCCTCCTTAGCCATCTCACAACCTACATGGTGTGTAAGTGGGGGGGGGGGGGGGGGTCTGATGAAAAGAGAAGCCCGTCTGGAGATGTCTGCACTCCAGTGTCACCTGTTTGGAGATGAATAACAGGAGTCCTTCTTATCACCTTTCCATCACATTTTATTCTCCCTAAGGCAATCCATAGTGGACTAATGAAGAACATATATAAACGAGTCTCCATATGGAAACACACGAACACCATGCAAACAAGTTATACTTCCTGGCATCAGTCATGTGACTGGGTGATACACAATTTTTTTAGAAACAAGTCACATATGCAATCAATCGATAATGTTTGCTTTTATTCTTGCAAATATAATTTTCCATGCACGCAGCATCGCCGAGTCTGCTCTAAAATCCTGCACGAAGCATGAATAAGACATGAGTCTGAATATGGAATTCAGATGCTGCATTGTGAAGACAGAATACAGCCTTGTGATTTAAAAGAAAAGCTTCTTCGTTCTACAAGAGACACATTTAAGGACTCAGAAAATTAAACATCTGTGCCAACTTTTATAGAAAATACCACTAAAAAGAGTTTTCACAAAGGGCATAATAACACTATGAGATTGAATCAACATTGCGAAAAATGCTACAAACCAGGTTACCATTTAAGAAGCCTAAAGACCCTGATGTCCCAGCATAAGACACTTGGGTAGAAATTATCTTCAGGGTAATTTTAAAATTCTTACCCAAGTATGCAGCTGGATGTTTTTAGAGTACATCAAGTTAAGTACATCTGGTTAAATATATCAGATTAAGTGGGGTTGGACTCAAACTGGCAACTTGTAGGTTAACTTGTCCACGATGGTAGGCATTGAACTGTGCGACGTCACTATGATTCAGATACATGCGTGTTCAGTGTGGAGAGGCGTCCGTGATACCCAGTCTCCACTGTCTCTGGATGCGGTGATATTAAGGTGAACTCTAACCCCAACCCCAACCCTTACCCACTGGTCCAGTCACATGTCACACCTTGTCATTTGCATACCACCATTCCACTGTCAATACAGTTTATCCTCTTTGAAGAGAAGGGAAATAAAAGGGGAAAAAAAGGGGTTAAAAAGAGAGAGATGCATCGCATACCCTCAGGCCTCGGGACAGAAACTGCAAAGTTCCTTTAATTGCTATGAAACATTTTCAATTCCCATGTTAGCTTGCATTAAATTAATAAAACAAAATGGAAAGACAAGGTATTAAGTCACCTGAATTAACTATTATATAAACACATACACACATATTTTATTTACACATAAATATATATGCAGTCGCCTGGTGGTTACCACTATTGACTTGTTCTGCCAAGGTAGGGTGTTCAAATCCAAGTCAGTGCTGGTCTCAAGCCCAGATAGAATAGGAGGGTTGCATCAGGAGGGGCATCCAATGTAAAAAAAAAACCTGTCTGGATTCTTTACTAGATACTGGTAGACTTGCTATGGTAATCCCCTTATGGGGAGTAGCCAAAAGATCTGTATCTTTACATATTTTTATGAATATATATTCATCCATACATCCATTTTCCAACCACTTATAATTTGCAGGGTCACAGCTGGCCTGGAACCTATCCCAGGTAGCCTAGGGCTGTACCCTGGACAGGGTGCCAGCCCTCCCAAAGAGAAAAAATATATGTAAACATATGAACATATATACTGTATATACTGTATATACAGTCATATAAATAAATTCAAAACCAGTTAAAGCCACCTCTGTCATGTTTATTTGGATGATTAACTGTGGTTGACTGCATATTGAACCAAGATAATAGAAAATGGCACTGTGCTCAGGCCATTAGCTGTCATGCCCACCTCCCACACACACACACACACACACACACACACACACACACACACACACACACACAGCCCAAGCCATGTTAGCATATATGCCCTTCAGCAGAAAGCCTTCCGTCATGTGTTCATGTTTTTGGGTGCAGCACAGTTCTAATGGCGTAGTGGGGAGTTATGGCATCCCGGCTAGAGACGTGCAGCCTGTCGCTCTGTGCCACACTCTGTCACACCCTGCCACACCCTTACTCACCCCAACCACACAGCAACACCCTACTAAACTCTCTCACATGCTGCCACACTCTGACTCACCCTGCCACACCCGCTGCAGAGCCACACACTTGATAAGCTGACAGCTGTGGCTTAGACAGGAAAAGGGATCCAGCCACGTTGGCTTAGTGTCCAGCCACTGAAGATCCAAGGTGACACAGCACTGTCCTCTGCAGACACTGTCATCCAAAGGCGCTCACACACAGGATTTACAGCTTACCTGTGACTCCATTTAAAATTAAACTGTATTGGTCTGACTAACAATGATTTCTTCAGTGTGCCTGTGGTGCTGTTACTAATGTTAATTGACTCAGGTTTGTTCATAATGTACACCGAGAGAATAATCAAACTGCAAAAGGGTTTTGACACAAATCAATTGTATTAAACCAAAGTTTAGGAGTGAGACACCAAAACACTGAACTCTGGCCTTGTGACCCTTGGGTCATGTCCTCGACCTCCAGACTATGCCCTCATTAGTGAACGCAGAGGGGAGGGTGTATAATATATGCAATGGCCAGCCCTTTTACTATAGGCTCCTATTAATGAGGACATTGCAGGGGCTGCAGTTCTTTTGCCAACCTTTTCAGACTACAGTTACAGACATTTCTGGGTTAATGTTTAGGCCAGGGGTGTGAAACACTGGTACTGGAGAGTCAAAGCGGGTGCAGGATTTTATCTCAGCCAATTTAATTATTTTAATTTGACAACTATCATAAATTAAACATCAGTTACATTGTTGCTTCCCTTAATTCTCCCTAATCATTTGCATCTATCTGTGTTTGTTGGTTGTCTTAATCTACAAAAAGAAAATGACCTACTAAGAAGAAGGTTAAGAGTGAGACTCTTGTGCTTTAAGGTCTTTAACAAAAAGCATAATTCACACATAATTGCAATGTCACTACTAAGTACAGAATCAGAGCAGAAAATGTCTGGATAATTTAGCATGGTGTTTAATTCAAACCAGTAATCATTACCAGTAATTGTATTCAAATTGTAACAATGAACAGCATAAACAGGTGCCAATGACTTACTCAGGAGCAGTGACTTAAGTGATCATTATAAGAAGAAATGGATTAAAAAATCAAAAATATACCATATATAAATTATAAAAAAAAAATATAATAAAAAGGAGCAACATCAGTAAGTCTGTTGTGTTTTTTAAACTCCTATTAAAAGTGCTTGTTGATAATTTATGGATGACATAGTAATTATACAAAAAGTCAACAATGTTTAATTAACATTAAGGTTCAATTAACAGCAGAAATTGATTCACACAAAAACGTGCACCCACTGTGGCCCTCCAGGACCACACTTTGAGAGCCCTGGTGTAGGCCTTTGTGGTGAGTGCCTGAGTGTGTGGGGTAGGGGTTAACCAATGGGAGTATGACAAAGTCACCCAATCTGCTTAGAGGGCATTGTCAGGATTACTGTGGTGTATATGGATATGGAAGGTGGTGGGAGGGGGGAAATCACTGAGTTATCCCATGATGCCCCAAGAAAAAGAAAATGGAGCTATCCCATGATACATGAAGAAAAAGCCTGCACAGTATGCCCAGCTTAACAATTCTTGTTATTTTTAGTGTCATTTTTTTTTTTTACCTTCACTGAGAAACAGAGTAAGGCTGGTTGAACACAGTGTACATTCTTTCTGGAACATGGTAAGACTGGCAGAACATGCTAAACCTTCAAAGCTGTACACTTCGGACTATATGCTTCTCATGCTTTATTGAATCATGGCTCTCACACACTGCAGAGTCTTGGAGTGTCAGTGGACAGCTTGTCCCTGTTACGGTAAGCAAGAACAAATGTTATTGACACCTAAACAAAAATCACTGGCATCATTTTAAAGAAAATAAACAAAAAAAACTGAAAGCTGATTTCACCAGGTGCACTCAGTCACCTGACTGCTGCAAGTAGGTTCATAGGCTGGATGAGTGTGGATGCGAGGACCACTAATTCTGCCATGGGAAAAACCGTCATTTTGGAGGGACACTGACCGCATGGACATCATCCTGATTTTATACGACCCATGTGAAAAAGCCAGCCACGCTGATAACTGTGTTGCTAACTTCATATTTCTGATGCTGTTCTTTCCAGCAACTTCTGACTGGAATGAGTCATCTCAGGCATGCTGGAGCGAGTGCTTAATCCTCAAGTGCTCACAGAGAAAAAAAAAAAAAAATGAAAAATGTATCCATGCACATCTTGGTAAGGGCTTTCCTTCTCTCCCTGATAATTTCTTTAGCATGGCATAATGCGTCTTTTCAGCCACACACAAACTGAATACACGCAGAAACCTGAAACCTAGCAGAACCAAATCCTGTCACCATGAAATGCCTTGTAGCAACAGACACACCAAAAAAAAAAAAAAAAGCGCATGAAAGGTTCCACGTGACCGCCCCACTTTTGCTCACAGCTGAGGGTTGCCATGCACTATGAAGAGCTCATCTTTTATTTAAACACAGCCAAACCTGAATACACAAACCATCTTCTCTGCAGCTGCTCAGTCACAGCCTTGGTGGATTTTCAGCTTCAGAAAATAAGTATTCAAAAAATGTTTTATTAAATTACTAGGACCCCTGCCCTACACATTTGGAATGCTGGGGGATTCTTTTTCAGGCAATGGCTACTGTTTTCAGTATCAAACAAACAAGCATCTGCTTAGTGTTTTTTTAACAACGTGTTGTTTACAAGGAGTAAGACCCATTTCCTCTGTAGGTTTCAGAGGGTGACATCCACAGGAATTTTATATCAGAGAGCAAAGCCACCTCCCATCAGGTGGGGGGAGGATGGAGAGGCGGACAGCATGGAGGTGATCTTGCCTTGCCAGGCCTTTCATCTTCTGCTCCCTCTGTACAGCCGGGGCATTTGCATCAAGATGAATGGGGGGGAGTTGTGCAGGGGATTCACAAAAGGCTCTTACCGCCGATGACTCAGACCGTTAACAAGGTAAAACAATTAGCCAGCACATCCACTCCTCCCCGCATTCTGCAGTGAAGGAGACACACGTTCTCACCCTCCCCTTTTTTACAGTCTGCCAGCAAGCCATATGGGGACCCCCAGACATGATTAATAATGTGCTTCTGACGAGGATTCCCTACCCTACAATTAAACATGAGGAACAACTTACAAAACAAGGAGCCCACTCTCAATAGTCTGTCTTTAGAGACCATAGTCAGTCTGGTAATGTACTGAAAATGAAAAGAACAGGTTGACCTGGAGATGTTGGTACTGGCATTTTGGCAGTTTTGGTTTTTTTTGGTCTCTAAAAGGATTTAGTTTTGATTTTTATCTAACAATCAGTTCCACCTGATGGGGAAATTTCAACCACCACTCCTAAAGCACTTGCTATTCACCTCCACCTGTCAGCAAGCTCTCCTATCAATATCTAACCCTTTTATCTTCCATCAAACATATCTGACAGGTTTGATTCACCCCGTAAACATGGCTGGAGCAGGATGAAGTCATGATGGAGAGGGCACACACACCAGAAGAGGTTCAGCATGCGCCGTGCCTCGGTAACACACGCACACACAGGCACTAACACGCACGAGGTCAAACAGATGACGGGGAGCGTGGGAGTGCACACCTCGAACCTCCTTATTGTACACGTGTCGCATGAATCCCCCCCCCCAAGAGGAGATGTCTCCACATTTGTGGTGCTGCACCTGCAAAAACGTGAAGGTGAACAAGGTGAGCTACTGCAAAAACTAATTGCGAGACAGGTAAGAACCTTTCAGCTCTCAGTATTAATACTGATGAACATATACGCTCATAGTGCTATGCGTTTTTGTTTACTAACAGTGTAACGGAGAAGTAGCCATGTGCTAACCCTCCCAAGCTCAAACAACACAGCTTTGCACAGCTGCTGGTAATTAGCACTAAACAGTTATACATATGCACCTGTTCCCAGTTATCTTCAAACTGATGTGTACAAGACCATAACAAGCGTTTTCAAGCTCATCCAAAAAGTTATTTTCTCAATTTAGTTTCCCCCAAAATAATTCCAAAATGGCTCATATTTTTGGTTTTTAATTTTATACCCTTTCAAAAATTTGTGTACCCTGCAATCCCACCCGCTCCACACACACGCACACTCACAAAGACATGTGTTGACTCAAATATGCCCCCATATGCAAATGCACACATGCATGTCAGATATGCTGTTTGTCAGTTGCTTTTTAAAGTGCCTGCCACTCTGCTCTTCTTTAATGACCCCACCAGTCAAGCATCACCTGTCATCTGTGAGCTTTGCTAATGGCACATGGACAAACTGCAGTGACCTGTCTCTGCGGCCTGTAAGGACCACAAACAGAGCTATCGCTATGCTAAAGGACAAGTCTCCTCCAGAAGAGAGACCCCCCCCAGAGTACGAAGTGATAGTGTGAGAGTGTGCTTCTGTGCGTGTGTGGGATGGGATGGGGGGGCAGTGATTAATTTCACTGCCTTTTTTAACAGCCTCCTCCTATGGCTGTCTCTCGCCACAGAGTAAATGTAAACACTTAAAACAGGCGACTGTCAGGAACACTTATGAAATTAATGTCATAGTGACATAAAGCTGTCACAGAGGGGCATCTGCCCGCACCCACAACGGTAATGCAAAACACGTCACAAGGTGGGGGGAGGACTGTTGTCAGGGCACTACCAGACTCCTTTGCCCCCAACAATGCAATTTATTACCACCTGGGGGCTGAGGCTAGAGAGAATTTACAGATGACATCACAAAAATTCAAAAACTGTCAGGAATAATGGTGGAGAGCCCATTGAAAAGGGTGTCACCCCCCCCCCCCAGTCTGAGAGCTGTCATTCCCATGACGACATATCAGCTAATCAGACAGCTCATATTGGAACCCCAGTTTGACTAACTTTTGTCAGTATTCTGTGTTTGGTGAGATCTGCATTTCATTTCACTGAAAAGAACACTAAAGCAGAGCTTAATGCCAAAAAACCTCACATTTACCTGTCTAGAAACATATCTATAGTAAAAGGTGCTTTCAGCTGAGGTAGTAGACTGCAAGCAAATGGCAGGGGGTATGTTAGGTAACTTTGTTGCTATGCAACCACACAGTTCTCCTCGAAACCCACAACCCCTGCACTGGAATGTGCCAGAGTGAACATCCATGGCAAATGCACAGCATAAAGCTTCAAGATAACATTTCTGTGAGTAAGGCATAACTCACCAACCGCTACACTGAATTTCAAACAAGCTGTCTCTATTTTGATCTCTTTGCTTGTCTGTTTATTCTTAATTCTCACACCCCTCCCCCACCCCATCTCACAGTAACACACTTTACTAATTTCATATATTCACCCCATCCAAAATTGAGTAGTATAGTCTTAGGGAGTATTATACTGCAGAAAAACACCTTTTTCTAAAGTGAGTGTATGCTGGACTGGAATGTACCATTTTGATTTGGGGTGTTACACGCCAAGGTTAAACCATCTGGTAAGTGCAAGTCATTATGCTGCCACATGTAAGTTTATCCAATTATTTCTATTTGCAATTTTATTCAAGCGTTCATCTGGCATTTTTCGACACCCGGTGCCCGACCGCGTTCACTTCATCTCTTGAACTGACAGCTGACAAAAAAAATTATCCAGATTATAAAATCAACTCAACACCCCCGAACACACAGATGTACGCCTATTGCCTGCACTCAAGAAACAGACCAAATGGCTTGTACAGCTCTGACCTCCAACTATCAGTTACCAATGAACGTTATATAACAACTCCACATTCAGTCTCCCTATTCAAAGCATCATTACACACACCTTTGTGATACATTTTGGTGTGTTGATTTTCAAGGTAGGATATCTTTTCTGTAGCAACTGCCTTGGATCAGATTAAGACCCATTACAACTGTTACTGTGAGGCTGCCAGTAGCTCAGAACGCAAGTGATTTCAGCACACTTCTCAACACTTGTCCCCCCTAAACCTCCAAGTACAGTGGTTTGGAGTTGTTTATGGTTGGGCTGATATGGTGACTAGAAACTGTAGGCTGCACATACCAGGGAAGTGTCTACATTTAACATGCTTAAGAAACATGAGTTTGTTTTTGTAACCTTTAAATACCTTCAGGATTAATGTCCTCCCCCTCTCTCAATCTCTCTCTCTCACACACGTACATACACTCACCAAAGCAGCTTCTTCCAAGAGAAAATTGTCAGGCTCACAGATATGCAGTTTATAAGGATTTTGACAAGAGTATGATGTTCTGTTTTGATACAATCCTTATTACAAACATCTTCTGTGTACCACACCGGCAATATATTTTATTGGTACCATCTGGAGAGATGTAGAGAAGTTTTCAGTTCTCATAGATTTTTCATTGTAATACCATGCAAATTGACAAGGCTTTCAACTGTAAATATAAGGGGGACAATCATAATCTCGGATTGATTAAGCACCTCACAAGCTATTAAAGCACTAACAGTTTGGGTTATGCAGATCTGTCCTGGGATCTGAGGGAGCTGTGGCGCTCTGCTTCAGCTTCACGTTCACAGAAATGCATAATTGGCTCCTCACTGTGTAAAAAGCAGCTTCGTTCTCAGCAGTGGCAACAAAGCATGAAACTGCGCAATGTGGCAGAGTGTCTATGTGTACATGCCTGTGTGTCTATGTGTGTGTGTGTGTGTGTCTATGTGTGTGTGTGTGTGTGTGTGTGTGTGTGTGTGTGTGTGTGTGTGTGTGTGTGTGTGTGTCAACTTGGCAAACTAAATAAATAACAGAGGGTTTCACAGAGCCAAAAAAAAACAAAAAATGTACTTTGAAAAGGAAATGTCTCCCCATTCCCATAATCCCACAGAGAAGAGGGAAGGAATGAGAGAAGCCTCTATGGGAAACAAGAGCAAAAAACCACTGCCATTCTGTCTCCTAGCGCCCAGGCTGAAACAGGGCAGCAATTACAATGGGTCATCCTCCTCTGAAGTGCAGCGCTGACCTCATTATGCATGTCAGGTACCAACCTGTAGTTGTTGTGCCTTATCCAAAAGTACTATACATGTCAACATGTAATAAAACACATCAACACAAAAGTCAAATAAAAAAACCCTCACATGAGTAATAATGTTCCTGATGTAATATGGAGAAGGTGACTATTGGTTAGGTACCTAGGGCATAAAATTCTTACCAGCAGAAATCCAATGAGGCACTGCCTTCATGCTGTCACTGTAAAATCTCCATAGGACAAACTACAACAACCAAAGAGCAAACATGGGAAAAGGGGCAAAACCAAAGCAAAGGTGGCATAACCTCCTAACTGTCTTTGCTCATCTCATTGTGCCCATGAACCAGCACTGTGCATGACAGCATGCCAATCACTTTTCCTCCTCAGGACCCTGTGAGAGTCTTGCCATAGATGATGTGATTCAGAACAACAAGGCCTCCCGGTCAACATTTGGAGCATCTGACATCACGTCTGTGCCCTCCGCCCAGCCAAAACAACCCCCCTGCTCCCACTCCATAACTGGAATCCACCAGCTGAATCTGCCCCTTGAGCAATCTCTGGCACAGGAGCTCAGAAACATCCAGAGTGAAATTAAACTCCAGCATGGCTCTCATCTCATCCCCGGGCTCCCTTTTGGTTATGGAGACCCACACTTTTCTCTACCCCCTTAGTAGAGGCTACGTTTATTAAACAAATCATTAGATATGCCCCCCCCCCCAGCATTTCTTTTTGTGACTCATCCAGTGAAGCCAGTGATCAGAGGACCCCAAGCTCAGTCTGAGAGCTCCAGGACGCTTAGATTTTCTGCTTATCTTTAAACCAAAACTGCATCTTCAGTACTGAAAAAAGGTGAGAAGAAAAGAGAAAAAAGGTGCAATGATTCAATTAGGGAAATAATTAGTTTTCTCAAGCAAATTGAGAAGCTGCACATATTAGGCTTTCGTGAATGGGAAAACAGCATGGTTGGTGCATTTTTAATTGCATCGAAGGAAAACATTAACTTTTAATTACCGAAAACAAGTACCAATTGCAAAACTATTAAAGGTGCGCATTTAATTGTTGGTTTACATTTTATTCACGTTTTTTTTTTATTCCACCAGTGTGTCTTTTACCCAACACTGGAATTGATTAGAAGAGATTGAATGTAAACACAATGATGTTGGTTGCTGCGTAGCTTTTTAGCATTATAGCATTATTATGTATTTTTTTGTAACATACCCAGCAATGTCAAATGATCCTGAATACAAAATCTGGAAGAACATATGGATCAATGTCATCAATGGCATGATTCTTATTTGTTATACAAACAAACTCAGTGGGGGCACTGACTGTTAATGTTAAAACGGAGACAACAAATGGATTCAGTCTCTCAACTGCTGAGGTCTTACAGAAAACCACAAAACCGAGTACTTTGATTCCAGCCATTTGAGGAGCCCTGTATACTCACATCCTTATTTCATTATGGGTGGCGTTTTGTTTTCAGCTCTGTGGATTTTACAGTAACATCAGCAGATAAGCCTAATTGAGTCCCCAGAGTGTGTGTGGAAACCTTTATTAGCATATACTGTCTTCTGATACAGTGGATATATGTGAAATATACAGAACCAAACTGAGCAAATGCTTCTGCCAGTTCATATGTGCTGGAGATCAAGAACGGTGGCATCCTGATGCCAGTTTTACCACCAGCAATAGCTTGAACCTCTTTAGCTACAGATGTGTTTTTGTGAAACATGACTGACTAATTTTCTGCGACGGTGCTGTAACACTCTAACATGACGAAATATGAGTGTAAAAGCACGTGACATGCTTCACTCCACTAGGGCAAGAGACCCTTTT
The DNA here is from genome assembly GCA_025773905.1 of Chitala chitala. NCBI lineage: Eukaryota > Metazoa > Chordata > Actinopteri > Osteoglossiformes > Notopteridae > Chitala > Chitala chitala. Next base: position 6,758,411 of record JABJVR010000038.1, on the reverse strand, counting down.
TTGTGACGTGCTTTCACTGAAATGTTTTCTTTCACAACATCTAGATATGGTTAATGCTTTAATGCTTAACAGTTTCATACACTTTCCATTAAGTATTTTCACTACTTATTACACCATTTCATTTAATTTGATATTAAATGAAAACCTTAAAACCAAAAAGGTTAAGGAGGACTAACTATCAATACTACATTAAGCTAGCCTTTAGGACAAAGATATTTGTCAGTATTTATCAATTTTTGTTCAATAATACTATGTTTACTTTGCCTCAACATGATTTGAAATGGAGCTTAAGAGAACAGTGTTTAATTCTTCAGGCATATTTACATAGTTCCCATTTCTTTGACTTTTACAGGTCTGTTATAGATCAGCTTCTGTATGATAGGTAACATATACATCCATGTCATCTAAGTTTAACAGCAGATGACTGAACTGAGCCCACAACACAATTATCTTTTTGACTGTTTTTAGACAAATGATCCAGCGAAGACCTCATACCAAAGTGACAAGCGCATTCAGGCAGATACTCTATGAGAGGTTGTAGTGTGGACAGCTGGTAGCTAACCGTAACGTTTGCCTGGGAGATAGTTATCGTATGGGTAGCAAACATAGGGGCGTCCCAATATCAAAAATGGGACTCCTAAAATGTGACAAAACAAGAGAATTTTATTTGTTTCAATGAGCTAGAAAGTAATGTATACATTTACTGTACCTTCAGCTAGAAGCTTGTCTATGCAGAGATTTTTGATTGTTGAATTAAAGATTAAGAAAAAATGTAATAATAATTTATTTCAGGCAGCTCATTTTAGGAAACCACAAAAAATGTGGCTGGTTTTTAAAAAGCTATGCAATACATAACAACAAGAGCAGTAACAGGAAATCAGAAATAATAATAATAATAATAATTGTTATTATTATTATTATTATAATACCAAAATTCTTGTCTCTGTCAAGATTACACATGCATATTAGAATTTATACTGGTGTTTACCTTTGCCCTTCTATGTATTTATCTGACTTTACTGCTTGCACTGCTGATGAGAAAAATATTTATGTTCAGTGACAAGTTTAATTTAAGCAAAACTAACCTGAAATCCATCACTAGCTTATCATGCAGGGGCCACCTCCACAGAAAGTCTACACCAGTAGAAAAGTTTATGTATTCTACTCAGTGGAACGTTCCAGCAAGCATCAGGCAAGCAAAAGGGAGAACACAGCTGCAGGGGTCTAAACTGCAGGTTTGCCTCAAGTTCTGCCTCATTTGCATCCATGTGAGCAAGTAGGTCCAGCATCCAATTCGTGGTTTTGGCCTACAGTATGACTACAGACAGACCTACGGATGGTGGAGGAAAGACAAACACTTGTGAAATCTGCCAGTGCAGACTTGGAGGGAGACGTACAGATGAGAGACAAAGAAAGAAGACTGGCAGAGAGCTCTGTGACGGCACACGTAGTGCAGGCGTGAATCAGTGTGAATCAGCGTGTCAGATGAATGCTAACTCTGAGGCTGTGGGAGAGTGCCTGCTCCAAGGTGCCTTTCAAAAACTACTTTTTTTTTAAATGCCAGCCCTGGCTTTGTTTTTATAATTTTACCTATTTACTGTTCCTAACTTCAAAAGCAGCTCTACTGAGTTGCTGTGAAGTGAGCAGTGAACAGGTGAGGTTCAGTGAAGGCACTGAAAAAGGTCAGGCTGGGGACGTGGGGAGGCTTTTGTTCCATCAGAAACAACCCTCCCCCCACCAACCAGCATAAATCATAAACAGAAGGGCAAGGGATGCAGCTTGCTGACAGCGTATAAGCCTATTGGCTGAATTTTGAAGATGTTGAGAAAAAGCAATTAAATAAATAAATGATTGTTCTCCTCATCTGGACATTTTTCTGTGTTTGTTTTTTTTTTATTATTCACCTTTTTCATTCACTAATCTTTGTACATTTCCTGAAACTGTATGTGGTGCAATTTAAATGTATCTTTAGTTCCGTTTTTGTGCACAGACAACAGTTATAGATAAGTAGTCGTTTGTCAGAGCGAAAATATCTTTTGATTAGAAATCCTCTGTCCGTCATATAATACGCTCAGAGAACGTAACTGGTAACGCGAGTAAAGGTCTTGTTTCGTTGCTGCCATCTAGTGGAGGATTAATTTTTAAAGCCTTGACGTATCGTTCTTTTTGGCTATTATGTAGATCCGTAAACAACGGCGTCCAAAGCAGCTTGGCAACGGGCAATAACGTTAGTACTCCAGTTAGCTATGTGAAGCATAATGACGATATTTATTGAGAAAATATTACAACGCTTAACTTTGTTGTTCTGATTTCATTTCCAAAGAACGAAATAGAATTGAAATGGCCACAAATAATCCGTCTGTTTTTCTTCTCATGATAAATGGACAAATCGAAGGAGCAAATGTAAGTAGCTAACATTAGCTTGTTAGAAGAGAATCTGTTCATTTGCAGAACTATTACAAATTCGGAATCGATAATGAAAACGAGTTGTTGTCCGAGAATCAGTGTTCCCAATGAATCTTAAAGTTGTCTTTGTGTTTATGCATTTCATCGTTTAGATTTGAATATTATTTTGTGCTTTTGATACCATATAGTCCAAAGTGTTTTAGATGAATAAACATGGCTATAAAAACTTAACTTCTTCGCTGTTTAGTTTCCTGAATATGATGACTTGTACTGCAAGTACTGTTTCGTGTACGGACATGACTGGGCACCCACGTCGGTAAGTAACTCAATGACTTGGATACTTTTTCTGCTGAGCTTGACATAGCCGCAACACCGCCGTGTTCGGAACAAGCCAAGTGGACCATTCAGTTTTACAAAATCCATTCGAGATTTGTCCATACAGAACCAAAATTGTGGATCTATGAATCGTTAGTTTTGGACATAACAAAAGGGTACCGTTGCTCCACGATGTCATCTCCAAATTCTGCCCTAGAACGTTCCTGTCCTGTCCCGGCAGGGTTTGGTGTCAATGCGCCGACTGCAGTTCGCCGTTTCGCATAATTTTACGTGTTGCACTTTAGATTACTTATTCAAACACCAGCAAACTTAAAATTGAAAAATAGGCCGTGTGGATTTTGTGTGTAAAATTTACACACGATGTAATCTAAAAATGAATTAAATGTTTTGTCCACCTGGTTCTAAAGGAGGTTCCATTATCGTTTTATTTGAAGGGGCTAGAAGAGGGCATCTCACAGATTTCCTCTCGGGGCCAGGAGGCACAGAAAGGCTTGGTGTGGAACTTCCCTGTGGAGATCACCTTCAAGAGTACCAACCCGTTTGGTTGTGAGGGTTCTGCATGCCTTGTTTGCAAAGCAGTCTGTAAAACTCTCATAAAAGACACACTGGCAGAAAATAGACTTCCTTAGACATTTACTAACACTTACTGAATATTTGATTTATGACACAAATTACATGGATTAATTCTGACCACTTAAATCCATATTACTGTACAATGCTACGTGTTTCACTTTATCTGGGTAGCTTGATGATTTCTGAATGTTTGTGGTATAAATCAAAATCATTTCTACAGGGCCACAGATTGTGATTAGCGTGTATGGACCTGACACGTTTGGGAATGATGTGGTTCGAGGGTACGGGGCAGTTCATGTTCCCCTCACACCTGGCAAGTGAGTCCCACATATACACTTAGCATGAGTGTATGACAGAGGACTGAAAGGGCATTTCAAAGCAGCCACCCTAATTGTGAAAAAGGAAAACTGTTTGTTAAGCAGTACCATTGTAAATTCCCAGTTCACTGTGAATTTGTTCTGGTTTCAGACACATGAGGACAATTCCAATGTTTGTTCCAGAATCCACTTCCAGACTACAAAAATTCACAAGGTAAACTAGGATCAATTTTGTGTTTTGGGGCCTCTGTGCATAACTAATAAATTATTTTGAAGTTGATCAGATTTTAATCCAAACCAAGGCGAAGATATTTAATGTTTACCATGTACTTTTTGATGCCAATATCAACATTCCTAAATACTTTACCCTTGGAGTTTTATGGGTCTGGACTGGGAAAGTCCTTCTGTGTCTTTTTTCCCCCCTCTATTCCAGCTGGTTAATGGGAAGGCGTCCAGAGTTCATAGATCCCAAAGTTGTAGCCCAGGGAGAAGGACGAGAAGGTAAATTTCTTGCTTGTGCCCTCACAGTCCTCATGTTATAGAAAATGTACATTCACAGTCAGGTAAATTATTTCTGCCCCTATGAATGAGGGGGAAAAAATGGGCATTCTAAAACTGATTGGCTGTGGACAGTGATCCCAGCCATTGTACTCAGTCACTAACTGGTGTAACACGTGCTGCTTATTAGTTCTGTGGTTAAACTGCCCTGTGAGATTCATTGCATATGCAAATAGTGCCTTTGTGAGCTGCTTATTTTTATTGCTACCTGCAGCACGATCTGACTGATGCATTCCACAAAAATAGCAGCTGCAGCAAGTGATCACACCTAATAATGGAAGTTGACAGTAAATCTATTTCAGGACAAAGCGAATGGGGTTAAATCAGTCATTTTAGATACACAACTGCAAAAGCTATAATTATCATTTTTGAATTGCAGTGTGTGTTTATATACATGGTCTAACACCCCATGTTAATTTCATTTGGTTTTAATAGTCCTCTTTTAAAGCTGAACTGAAGCTGTACAACTGGTGAAAAACTGCATGGCTTGCCTCAACTACTTCAGAAAAACTCAGACCTCAGGCAGTACTCCAAAGTATATGCCACCCATGTGGGAGCCAAATCAGGCCCCAGTTTGACACGTCTCATTTAATCTTACCCCAGTCACTAGGGTACGATCTCAGGGAACTGTTACACTCTCCTTCAACATCGTAACCAAGGACATGAAGAAGCTGGGATACGACGTCACCACCACTGAGTCACAGCATGGGCCAGACCACCATGCGGCTGGGTCAGCCTACCCCTTGTGACCCAACCAATCAGAACAGATTTACACTTCTGGCACCACCCTCTGCCATTTGTAGCTGTCAGACAGTTGAGTCTGGCATTACCATGGCCTAGTGCTTTTTGGGAAGAGTGATGGAACCATGAAATATCTAGCTTGCAGTCTGGGTCATTTTTTATATAATAAAGCTGTTTATTTCATTACTAAAGTGTATCGAAGTGATTACTTCCAACAGAGATTAAGTTTATGCTGAACCTTCAGAATGACACATCAGCCCCACACCAAATTTTAACATTGAAGTGCAATGTCACATGGAATACTTACGTCTGAAGTCCACAGTAGCCTGGTGTATTCAGCATTAATGCAAACTAAGAAGGTGAAGTGATACAGTTTATTTTACCTCTGCAGCTAGACATCTGTTATCATGTGCTGCACTTTAGATGGCGTTAAAACATCACATTACTTGTGACTTTTCTACAAAACCATTACACAGAAATAAGATACAGAACATTATGTTACAATAGTACAAATGATAAATTATATTATACAGTTATAATGCCAAACAAGTTGAGCACATATCCATAAAAGCAGCCTGCTCCCAGTAATATGAACCGGTTTGGTAAATATACAAACACAATTACATGAAAAAATATAATTGGATATGCATGTTCACAATGTTAGTTCTGCACAGTAAATGCATTATGAGTTCATGGTAACAGGGGAACAAACAGTTACAGTGAAACAAGACAGTAGGACAAACTGAGCTAGATACTGTATGTAGTTAGATGCTGCAAATATTTGCAATTTTTAAAACGTTTGGATTTATTTTTTCCAATGTTGCATATTATACTCATCTGCAGGGATAAGCAGTTTAATAGTTAGAATCTTTTCGACCTACTACAATCTGTCAGATCAGAGTATATAAACATAGCTTAAAGCTGTCTCTCTCTCCCTCTTGTGCCTGAGTATGTGTCTTGGTAGGTAAGAGTGATCTCTAATCTGCGTATATCCTCAATCTGTTATACACATCTGTACAACAACTGCGCTACCGTAATAGTTCCAGCAGAGGGCAGTAATCGATTTTTTTTTTTTTTTTTTTTTTACTAGGAAAAGATAAAATTGGCAGTGATCAAGAATAAAGTAAAAATCCAAAGACCTAAAAAATTCTAAAAGTAAGTATCTACATATTGGTATTAAAAAGCGAAACATTACAAGTCCTCCTTTTTATCGACTTGCCAGAGAATCGACTTTGGTAATTGTCTTTCCATAGTAAGTAATGCGGTTTTCTTGTGCTTGTAAATAGCCATTCTTCGTCACACCGTGTGAAAGATCGCAGCAGGGTGGAAAAAACTGCAAGTTTTGATCACACATTCATCTGTAATATTAGGTTGGTTTTCATGTAGGTCGTCTTTAAAAGTCTGATCTGACTCGACTGCTTACCTAATGAAAAAAGTAACGCACAGTGATTTTCTCTTTTTACGGTCTTAGTTGAAGAAAGCCAACGTTCTCAGGAAAATTCATCTCTTCACAACTCAGCACACCAAAGCAAACATTTCAAGGGACTGATTAGACGGTCGACCGCACCAGTTAATAGAACAAGGCTTCCCTCACAGTTGATCAAGCATATTCTTCCGATATACTTCGTAAGAAAAATGTTAAAACTCGATTATACTGTTGAATTCTAAACCACTTCCTCCGCCTAACCACATTGTAGACGACAGTACAAATTGCCGTCTAAGCGATCAAATATTTGATCTCCACCAGTTTTATTTTACGTTAACCTTTCTAGGGCACTGCGAGTAAATTACCAAAAACGCGCTGTGAGTCATGCTCTGAAACACCCAGTGCAGTCTGATTTTACGGTGGGTAGTTCGGCCCTGTTGACCCACCACGCATGAATATAGACACGGATAAACCGAATAATGATTCGAAGCAGCAGCACTTCAGGTTTCCGTCGGCTTTGGGTCCCTAATTAATAAAGCGAAATCAACTGAACTTGAAATCCCGTGATACTATATATTTTTTTTAATCTTAATAAATTAATCCCATTTTAATTTTTAAAGTCAAAGTTCGTTGTCGCCACAGTGGAAAAAAAAAAATCTATGAGAAATACTGAGTGACGTGTAGGTTGACAGATGCATGAGTGAAGTGGCTGCGTAAATTAACGCAATTTGGGGGAACGGAACCAGGAACAATTAATCTAAGGTCGAACGTAAGTTTGTGACTTAATCATCGTTAGTACTGTCTAGACGAGGTCCCGTTGTACCAAAGCGCTGCATTACATTTTCATTCCCTTTTATCCTTTCTAGGGTTCACTCATTCTCCAGACATAAAACTTGCAGTCATTTTAATAACAGTACAAAACTAAAAAGATAGCTGGATATTTATTTGTAACAGTATGTATCGAGAGCTAGTCAAATACACCTACTGACGTTAAGTTGATTAGGTCTACACTAAAAGTGTGTATCAAGACTTTGCAGAATGAACACGACATCCTCCGCCTTCCTCTACCCAATAATTTCTCCAAACTAACTCAGCGAGGAAACCCTCTCGCGCTCACATGCGTGTGCAGCTCCATCTCACATGCGCATGCACACAAAACAGCATTTGAAAAAAAAGACAAAAAAAAAAATAAAGCCATCCTCCAAACATACACACTCCTTCCTTACTATGCTTAAAACGGTTATTTTACCGCACTGTAAAGTTCATTATCCTGTGTCAAGCGCTAGACAGACTAAATTCCCAATCCTAAACAGCTGAACGGGTTACTTGGTTACTGCTGCTATTGTTTCGGAAACAGCCAATCTCTTTCTTGAGCTAAGGACTAATGGTGAACCAACAGTCAGAAAAACAATATAATCATCTAAAGCACGTGTGCAAAATCCCTGCTTAGAACGTTAAAAAAAAATCTCATGTAAACTGAGTTCTTTAGTCCGTCTACTTATGCATACTGTTAATACAGACTTTATATGCACTCGTGTAGAACATTTAGGTTACTTTGATTAAAAAAGGTTAGCTTTAGTAAATACATTGCTTTAGTAGACTAAAATAAGAAAATAAAACTGAGCAGAATTTCCTAAACTCTCAGACCTTTGATAAAATTTAAAGCAATTGAAATCACTTCAAAACTGTATGGGTATCCCCTGGAAAGTCTACACAGTCTTTCAAAGAGCTACTATATACTTTTTGAGTGATGAAGCATCACACTATGGACAGACAGCAGACGCAAGTTATTTCAGGTGATCTGGGGAAAAAAAAAAATAAAAATACCAATCACTGTCAGGTACCTACCTCCAAGAGAGCAAGAAGCACCTTCTGCCAGGTAAAAACTGTAAACTCCACAGCTACTCCAAAAAGTATTAAAATAGCACACCTGCCTGAACACAAAAAGGACTATATTGTCTATAACAGGGGTGGGGTGGGGTGGGTGGACATGGGGCAGCTCCTCACAACAGAAAGGGATTGGTTGTGGTGCCAGCCTGGGCAGGGCCCGACGGGGGTAGCACCGTGCTCATGTGGGGCTGGGGCATGGACATAGAGGGTGGGGCTCCCACGCCAGGCACCACGTGGCCCATGGGTGCCAGCGCGGCCATGCCCGGAACGGGCACCATGGTAACGGGGCCACTGGGTGTGATCGAGGAGAGGGGCAGTGGCTCTGAGCTCATTTGGGGCACGTTGCTGAAGGCCGGACCTCCGAGGCCCATCATCGGGCTCACTCTCATCTGGTTGAGGGTGGGAGGCTGAGGTTGGTTCACCTGAAAGGGGTTCACCTGAGCTGGGGGAGGGGGGGCTGACCCTAAATGGAGAAAAGGAACAGAAAGATACCCTTTCAGTTTATAGCCAGCTAAATCAACAGCCTATGGGAGGAACACAGAAGGGAGCCTGAACGCACCAGTGGCGAGGAAGGGGTTCGACACAGGGGCAGGCTGTGGGGGTTTGCTCACTAACGAGTCCAGGTTCACCAGGGCTGCATTGGGCCCCAGGAATGACTCAGGGGTCTTCCTGGAGGTGGTGGACATGCTGATGGAGCTCGGCAGAAGGTCAAACAGGTCAGGGCTGGCAGAGGCTGCAGGCCGTGAGGGGAGGGAGGAGCTTCCCCGCGCCTCACCTGGAAAAATAAACAATGATAAATAACAGGCAGGGCATATGCACAAATACATCCCTTTGCTTCTTTTCTGACTCTAGTTAACTTTAGCTTTAAACTGGAAATTCAGAGAATAAAGCAGATTGGTGTGTGCATGTGTGTGTGTGCGTGCGTATGAGAGAGTGAGTGAGAATTTCCTCGTGCAAGGACGTTCATTGTGAATTCAATTCAAACATTACTTGAGTTAAGATTTATGTCCTACCTGTCATTATGGAAGAGGAACGCAGGCTGTCAAAATCGGAGAAGTCCTCCTTAGACGACCCATTCAGCGTGCTGAAAGGGTCAAAATTACCTGCAAGGAATTAATCAGCTGTTGTTCCGTGTGACTAAACCGCAAGTGTGTTTATCTTACGAATCACGTTGCTCACGGAACACTCTGAACGCCAGTCACTGCAGCAATATTACAAAGTGCTCCGTCTAAAAACACCAGCAGCGGCATGACACGTTTATGGCTGCCTCTGTTTATAAAATTGTGTTGCCAGCCAAACTGAAAGCATTTCTCAAAATTTAAATTTTGACTGAGAAGGTAGCATGCATAGACTCTTCCTCCCTCCCTCTTCACCTTTGTCAGCAGCCTTGGGTTGGCTGACAGTCCCCGATGACCAGGGGTCTGTGGAAGGTGCCACTGTTTGCCCCCAGGGGTCCGTGCTTCTCATGGGCGTAGCTGAAGCAGAGGAGGAGGATGAAGCAGGGGCCCAGGGATCCGAGGCAGCAGCCGGTTTTGAGGTGGCACCTGAAGGCACACAGCCATGGGGTTGGCTGATCAGTGAGGGCCCGCAAAGCAACACCGACAACAAGCCTGACCTCAGGGTCACCAATTCCAGTCCTCCACTTTGACTGGGAAAACAGCTACCAAGCACAATTTAATAAATACAGGAAAAAAAAAAAATTCAAGTAGCATGGTAAAAGTGAGCAGTTCACTATGCATGAGCATTCAAGGAAATGCATAATAAGCCACTGATTGGTTCTCTTGACATCACCATGGAGACCATAATGCTCCTGACCTTCAGAAGCAAGGTTAGCAGAACACACTTAGTGAGGTGTGTGACCCACTGGTCATGCGCTTCTCTACTTTTACGTCTTTGTAAGAGTGGGTGCCTTTATGAATTTCTACACACACACACACACACACACACACACACACACACACACACACACCAAAACATTGTGTACAGTAAGCCAAAAAAAGTATTTTCCCCTTCCTGATTTTATTTTTATGACTGTCGCATGTACTGGCTTCAAATTTTTAGACAAAATATTAGACAAAAGAAGCCTGCATTTGCATTCATAGATTTAATCATTTTAACAAGTTAAGGAACAAACAAACAACCCTGTCATAAAGTAAATCAACCCCTCAAACACAAGTGATCACATGCAGCAAAAACACTCCCTATAAACATGAGACTGGTTTAACTTCACTATTGAAGAATTTTAACCCCCTCCCCTTTTTTGAAGAACTGCTTAGATTCAGACACACTGGTAAATTCAATACATCTTTATTTATAAAGCCTTTTAAAAACAGCCGCAGCTGACACAAAGTGCTTTACACCAAGACAAATAGAATAATAAAAATAAATAAATTAAAATGACTGTCATACACTAAAAACAAATAAGATCAATGTGTCATGCTGGGTTGAAGGCCAGGGAATAAAAGTGAGTTTTAAAAAGAGTTTTAAAACAAGCGAGTGTAGGAGCCTGTCTAATGAAATGCTTCTAAATTGAAGCATTTCAACTCCTACATCTCTACTGGGGTCAAATCAGAACCATGACTATGCCCTGCCAAACACTTTTCCCCGTACAATCATATTTAGACTCACTTTTCCGTTGTGGGTCACTGTCTTGCTACAAACAGTTATGCTTACGCTCGCCCATAAGTAACTGAACAGATTTCTGGTATAAAGCAGAACTGAAGGTCATCCAGGTTTAATGTCAGCAGTGTATCCCTATACCATCGCACACCATATCCGTGCGCGACTGTTAACATGATGTTCTTAGGGCAGCCACTGCATTACGCCAGACATAAACTGTCTATTCAAAGAACATGATCACCAAAGGCTTGGGGACCATCCAAGCTCTTTTTTGTGCAAATTCAACACAAACACTAATGTTTATTGTAGCTCGTGGTAGCTTCCGCTTTGCCACTCTCCCATGAATCCCATTTTTGCCTAATATTTTTTTTCCTGTTAAGCTGTGAACGCTGACCTTAACTTAGGCTAAAGAGGCCTGCAGTTTTCTCCCCCCAGTGTTCTCCTGTGATCTTCTGCGACTTCCTGGATGATCCCTCGCTATGCGCTTGGAGAGATTTTTGCTTTTGGCAGGCCAGCCACTCCTGGGAGGATTCACCACAGCTCCAAGTGTTCTTCATTTGGAGATTATGGCTCTCACTGTGGTGTGGTGGCGTTCCAGAGCCTTAGAAATGAATTTTTTTTAACCCTCTCCAGACTGATACGCTTCAATTCAGCTTTCTGAACTCTTGTGGAATTTCGTTTGATTGTGTCATGGTGAGCTTACAGAAACTTTGCGATGACTACTTCACTCCGTGTGCATCAACATAAGTGAAGTTTAGATTCAACAGGCTGTGTTCAGTCAGATGACAGTTATTAATTAAATTTAGTTTAGCTGGTTAGTGAGTTACTGGGGGGGGGGGGGGGGTCCACATGGGTGCTTCGCGCCGCAAATATTTAAATAAATTAAAATGTGTTTGGAACAGGTTCCCTTTATATATTAATGCATTTCTTCTAAAGCCGGAGTTGGTAACCCGGGGTTCTAGAGCCGCACGCGGTTCTTCCTTCCTCTGCAGTAGCATTCCCTGTAACGGGAGAGGGGCCAAAAATGGCTCATTTGGGCTCTTTTGATAGTGAAGATTGCAGACCCCTGCCCTAAAAATGAGGTCAACGTGACAAATACGTAATAATAAAGGAAGTCAGGAAGCTAAGGAAAATATATTTGTTCACAGCACTTCAAGGTGTTATATGTATAAACAAGAATTTCCTCAGTTAAGTGGAGCTGAACATGCCTAACCACCTAAGCCAGTGAGGCGCTTGCCTGCACGTTTCTGCCTCTCCTATTGGCAGCCTCGAGGCCACAGAGTGCATGCACTTTTGTTTTTGAGGAATGTTCTGGAACCGGTTTGGCTAAAGCCGGGCTGTGTCCTTTGGGCGGTGTGGATGCAACGTATTATCCTCCTCAGTACGCCTCCTCCTCTCCCACTATCTCGATTACAGTTTCCAGAGCAGAACAAGAAACACGGCCATTCCAACAGGCCACGTGCTCCACTCTAGCTCACATATCAATGGCTCACAGAAATATTTGTCTGAATGAAATCCAAGTAATCTTTTACGTTTGAGCTCTGAAGGTAAAAATCGTGAGCCCGAATTAGAACTTAGTTTGACCCGAGCAGGGCTGGAGTGGAGATAATTTTCAGCCCGAGTGTGATGCTTCAGACCAGCATGCACAGTCAGGGAGAACAGAGGATCTTCTGAATATTAATTTATTTTTAAACACATATAAATTACAAAGAGGTACAGAAGATGACTGACTGACTGACATTTAAATTATGGCAAAATTTGTAGTCTTCTGCATTAGGAAAAATGAATAAATGGAATAAGTATAAAAAAAAAAAAAAAAAAAAAAATTATAACAATTGCAGGTGAATTTGAACATTGAGGCATTAAGACAAGCTCCACTTGAATACTTTTGGAAACGTTGTCATATTCCAAACTGGCCAACTCTAAATTAGTAACAAGCTGGGCTACTTTGTTAACCACCACATAATTATCCTAGGAGACAAGAACCTCTTCTTCAGTGCACATTTGCATGAAGATCATTTGACTGTTGACTACAATCTCTTCCAGCATCGTTTAACCATGGTGTCACCCTGCATACTTATTAGGATCATTGTGTGAACACGTCTAGTCAGAAACGATTACATACACAAAATATGTAGTTTCGGAGTAAAATGTACTAAACATCCACTCCTTTTCAGATAGAATAAAAAATTCTGATGCTTCACTTTATCCTATCATTTTCAGTGTTAAATTATTTTTCAACAAATAACCTGTAGCAATACTGTAACGTCGGGTATAAGGTGGTGAGTGAACTTGGTGGAAAGCCGAGTTCTCTCAAGTACTCATTACAGCTCACTGCCACTCAACAGCTACACTGCTGTGCTATCAAGAACTGAATCAAAATTACTTCTTACACATTAAATTTCTTTTAAAGCAATTTATAACTAACTAACATGCTGCATGGAACGCTGCAACCGGCCACATGAACAAGAGACATCATTGTCTATCTAGCAGACATACAAATACCGGTAAACTCAAGATATGAATACACCACTGCTAATCTACAAAAGTAATTTGACAATGGAAAATGCCACATAAAGTACTGTTAGCTTCTGACGCACAAAAATGCATCACTCCTTAAAGCGAGCTACTCCACAACACTTTTTACACGCAACACTAGCCTGTTTGTATTAGCTTACACGTGTATGTTATCTTTCTCAGTGTTGTCATCAATAACGTAGCCATGCCGGAAACTTGTCACAAAAAAAAGTTTTTGTTGTCTGTGTTTTATTCTCCCAATATTCTGATGAGAACAGTCTGTTGGCCAACTAGAAATGATCAATGTAGGATCTTGGAAGGGCATCTCTCGTTTTATGTTAGACTCAAATGGATACCACAGCGACTTGTCAGGACCCCGAGGACTCGACAGACAGGAGGCTACATGTGTGCATCTTTAATTTAGGCAGAAAAAGCTGCAGAGAATGCACAACATTTAAGATCTAGTGTCAACATTAAATTAGCTAACTGCCCAACCCTATTCACCAGCCTACCAGTAATTCTCCAATCTTTCCTGATTAGCCACCCAAGCATTAGTACCAATGCTCACAATCCAACCGGCCTTAAGACCATCTCGCTACCTACTAAAAAAAAAAAGACATTAGTCAAGAGGGTCCTTTACAACTGAAAGTAACAAATGACTTTCATAAGATGATTGATGCAAGTCAACAACCACTGATCAGTGTAGATACAGTTCTCCTTCAAAGTTGTGATCCTCAGAACGTCATTCCTCAGAAAATCCTATACATCCATTGTCCAAATTCACATGTAACACAGATTTAAACCACAGTGTGATAATCAGGCACCAAGGATTCAGTCGTTGCAACCTGAATCCAGCATAAGGCAGGAAAAGGAGAAGAGCGATACAGGAGGAGCAGTGTTCCGGGCTTACCATAAGGCTGCCAAGGGTCCGGGGCAGCGGAAGCCGTGCCTCCCCAGGGGTCAGACGCCGACGCTGGGGCAGATGCATCAGGCACAATGTCCATAAGATCCATTAAAGACGACTGGGGGGGCTACAGTGAAAATACGAGGGACATTTGTGGAATTAACAACATAATTCATCTGGACAAAGGGAGAGCTCCGGATTTGGTAATGAGTTTAAGTAACAAGAAAAGAAAAAGGAAGATAAACAAAGTTCTGGTTCATGGAATCTTTGGGGCACTAGAGTCATTCTGCCAAACAAAACAGCTACTAAAATGACAGATGCACAGAAGTAGTTTATTTTTGCAATGACAGAATTCCTAACAGAATTTGAGGGAGTAACTAACGAAAATCATGACAGTCTGTGTAAACGTCTGCACTCCCCAAAGCTACAGCAATAACTGCAACCCTCAGAGAAAAAGATCCAAACTGGGAAGCATAAATTACTCATGTCAGTTCATACAATCAGGCAAAATGGCACGCTTTATGATTTAACCTTCTCTATTAAACACAAAAAGGGGAAATATTAACCATTTTCAGTCAGCTACTATAAATATACCATCAAACTCTTAAATCAAGATGGTAAAATGAGTCAAAACACTGTGGAAAAAAATTACTGGAAACTTTAGTTCTTTTAACAATCCTGTGAACGCAGGACTGCCAACTGCTAGCCATATTAGTAGGTTTTATTTGTTATGGATGTGGAACTGTGCCAAATACATAAGAGTGACTCCAAACACAGCTCACCTCTTTCTTGACTGTTTTCACGGTGGCTGAATCTTTGCGGCTTTCCTCCAGTGCCATCTGGAGCCTGAGGTCGTCCCCACGCCTCATCCTCTCCTCCTGAGGTTGAAGCAGCAGGTAGTAGAGTGGTTAAGGTGCCTTAGGTTTGCAGCTACAGCACAATGTTTTGCCATGTTCCCTGGTTAAGCTAGGTGCATGACAAACACCATCTCAGGATGTCTGGCCCATTATTTCTAAGCAGTTCAATAACTTTTACATAAATGTGTGCGTGCATACATACAACGTGCACTAGGACTAGATATTGCCAACTAACCCAAGATAAAGTGTCACGATTCAACGCATCACAGTATATCACCATACTACCATTGTATCATACTGCAATAATGGAACTACTTAAATTTGAAACAGCCATTAATTAACAGGCATTAACAGCCTTTAACTACAAAGGATGAATCACTATCTTGTATAAAGTTGTTGCACACTTCAACTCCCAGGAACACAGACTATGCGTTTAAAGGGTTTGACTGCAAAGCAAAATTTATGATTTGTTTTCAAGTGGCATCATCTGCTTTTGCCCAACAACTGCACAATTGAAGAAATACATTTTTCATTAAAACATGATATATTCCTCCATCTGGCAACCAAAACTTTGACAATTTACTGGTAAAAGAATAAACCTTCCAGCTGGAAACAAAAGTCAGAAAGTGTTTATTACATTCTGCAGTCAAACCCTCCATTTTTTTTTTTTTTGCATACACAAAGCGCACATTTCTGCTGTTAAAACAGCAAATGTGGAAAAGCAACATATAGAATGAAACGTTTGACTTGTACTTTAACATTCCAGAAGTATGATATGAAATTACACTGAGGAATTAATTAATAAAATGACATAAAAGTTAAAAACATCAGTGAAAAAGTGGGGCAAAGCAAATCGTGCTGTATCGATTAATTGCAGCATTGACACGGCTCTAATTAGCACTAACTCAATGTAAAAAAAAAAGATCAGCAATATGCAGACAGTCTTTGCAAACATACAGGCACAAAGAAGCAAAAAAAAAAAAAAAAAAAAAAAAGGAAAGGGTACTGCGGGGCTAGAAAAGAAAAAGTCAAACTTCATGACAATAAACCGATGTATTGGTGCACCGATGTATCGGCCCTACATTACTATCTGCCAGTATTCACCCTGTTGGCTGCCACCAGCCTATCAGCAAATAAAATGGCATTCACCAATGGGAATGGCCAATGTTAATCTGTTGTGTCAATTATTTGCAATCTGACTATCCATCATTTGAAAACTTATACTGGAGTGAAATGATCCCAGGTGTCAATTTCTAGAGTGTAGGGTTCACTAGTTACAACACATTTTGTGAAAAGACCGCTACTGTATTGTGAATGCCTTCCGGGACTTTCCATGTAAACACAACCAATGACCTCAATTTTACCAATAGCTAGTTGAGGTATCAGTCTTTCCACTGATTGGCCAATTTCAAAAGAACTTAGTCAGAGTAAACTTGGATGTAAAATGACACTGTGCACGTCATACAGACACCCAGAGAGAGAGGGGGCGAGTGAGCAGAGAAAACAAGCAGGGGTTTGCTAGTCAAGACAAAAAACAAATGACTCAAGTAATTATCTTTTGCAATTTATTCTCTTACAGTTAACTTAGTTATTTCTTTATTGACAAATTTAATTAAAAATTTCCAAACGTGTCTGTGAAACTGATAATAGTGACTTCTTTCTCTGAATAATAAGGCCTTAAAATTGGGTATATCCTCTTTAGGTGAAAACAGGTAACATGGCAGTGAGCTTAAATAAATTTTAAAAATAAACAAAAAGATCAGCATCAGCATCAACTTTAAACACCAGCCCTGACTTTCAAAATCTGAGCATCCCTAGAATAAACCAGTTTCCAGTTTGCTTTTAGGTCAAGGCATCCTCCGTATCCTTCTATAAGCAATAACGTCTGTCCATAATTCAAGTACTGTCTACATTTGTTTGCCAGAAAAACACTACAGAACCAATTTTACCATTGATAACATACATTCTTGTTTCCCTGCAACGTACTTTTGACCATAACCCTCATGCAAATTGTGTGCCGCCTGCATTTGAAAAGGGTTCTCGCATAAGCTCATAACAGAGACACAAGTCAGACGTGATTTCAACAGCTGACTGAATCTAGTTCAGCAACTCAGAATAAAAGCAACTGGCTGAGGAACAGTGGAGAGTTACAACATGGCAACCCTGCATGTGTGCAAAGAACATCCTGTATATGGGGGGGCTGTATATGCCCCCCCCAGTTGGAATGAGTCTCTGTTTCTGCCAAATAGCAAGGCCTGCTTCTTATTACGATTAGGAAATTCATTCCAGATGTCTCACCTTCTAATGCCGCCCTCCCCAAGATGGCAAAGCATCCCTCCAGCAAGGAGAAATGCAGAAAACATTAAACCTCCTCAGGGTGCACTGATGCCAATTATTCTTGCGTATATCAGCTTCCTGCCACTGGCTAGCAGCAGAGGTGCTCGGCACCCACCACGTCCTTCCCTGTGGTTACACACTTCCCTCAGGAAGAGATGACCAAAATCTTTCATTCCACCTGGGACCAGCAGCACATCGACGGCTTTATGAAATGCACACAGTGCGACACCTCTCTCCCTCTCAGACTGAAGCTCACTTTATAGTACATGGAGAAATTCTCCCTGAAAAGACAGGCTGTTTAACCCTGTAGCCCGATAGTGCTGCAGTGAGGCAAGCCTCAGCAAAGACGGGTGAAAGATCTGTTCCCAGGCCTGTGGTGCCAAAACACAGCAGGTTCTTCTGGACTGCCCTGATCTGGGAGGTGCAGAATGCAAGTGCTACAACAAGCGGGCTCATTATTTCCCGAGATCGTCTACGTATCTTTACTGCTGGATACTGGCATAATGGACCGTAGTCCCCTCCCCACGCTGTGGCATGCATGTGAACCGTGGATTAAATTCAAAGTTCAACCGTCATGGTGTGAAATACAGTTTTACCACTGCTGTAACTTTTTAAAGTGATAATTCCCTAAAGCCGCTGATGCAGATTTGCAGTGAAAAGACCAACAAAGCAGTTGTGTGCCCACTGTTCGTGTGAGCGGGGCTCGTTAAAGGTGGCTCACAATGACCATCATGGCTAATGGAGGAGCAGAAGTAGCTGAAAAGCCTCCTGCGTCATTTAGTTCAGAGGTCTGGGAGCATTTCAGCTTCCTCACAACTATAATGATAAAAGAAGGGTGGTGGACAAAAATGTTACAGCACAATTTAATCTTCGATTTTTTTGACCGATCCAAGAAGTACTCAGACCTGCAACTAAAAAACCATTAGAAAATCGGAACTGCGAGTTTTGTGATCCAATGTACCCCTAATGCTGGGCAAGAGCCTCCACCCGAAACTCCTCCAGGATGCCAAGAACCACAAGATTATCCTGTAAAAGCCCTGAGGCTCTACACGGGGTGGTGGGAGGCCGTCAGGCATAAAGAGCTATGAGGAAATGCAGCGATGCAACGGCTCAGGGCTCCGGGAGCGCACGCGTACCTGTTCAGCGGCCTCGCGGCTCATGGCCAGCGCCAACTGCAGCTGGAGCTCCTCCTCTCCGCTGGTCTGGGGTCGCGCCTGCTCCAGCTCCGACGATGCATTGGGCGACGTGGCTGCAAGACACGGTGACATTTTTTAGCTCCTGGGGTGTCTACTACCCCCTTTCAACACCCCCTCTTTCTCCTCAAAAAGTGCATGGGTGAAACAGCAGATGGAGATGCAGTCTCCAAAGCAACCAAATGTTTAATAATAGAAGACATCCTTCTCTTGAGTGCTTACGCTAACAATATGGGCTTTTGGCAGTCAGAGCCCATCTGAGATGCAAGGCACATGAGAGACGAGAACAGCAGTGCCCAAACCACAGCTGGAAAGTTTTTTTTTATAAGCATATATTTATGAGAGCAGCACTCATTTACAAAGCAGCCACATGAATATCGGCAAAATGTGTTGTACCTTAATGTGACAGACAAGTAAAGGAAAGAGAAACTATACAAGGGACTTAGATGGACTCAGACAAACACGGGCACATCAGATTACATACTTAACTCACGAGCCTGTACACTCAAGGGGGTGGTCACTAAACTTGTACACAAAAACCCACGACCAAGAAATAATTCCATTCTCATTCACCATTCGTCTTGCATTTATATTTCCCCCTCCTCCCCACACCCTGGAGATTCAAAAAAAACGTGAATTTTAATGAGCTATAATTACTGGAACTTTCCTAACACACATCCTTTCCATGCCAAAGCAGCAGCTGCAATTAGCCCACACTGTTTTGAGAAATTTGACGACACAGCCCGTGTACGGTGATGACTTCGGGCATCCTGTCGCTGAGCAACACGTCACTACCTATCTGTCGTCACACACGGCTATACGTCAGTCTGGGCGGCAGGAGCTGAGTGCAGCACTAACAGGCAAACAATGATTAAGAACATCGATGTTCATGTTTCCTCCTAACAGCTGCTACATCACAGTGGTCACAGCAAAGAAGGTGGAAGTTTACTACGCAAATGACACTGCTGTTAGGGGGTTTAACGTCACGCAATTTTCTTACCACTGGGCAAAGCCCTGAGGCAAGTGGAAAATAAACAGGGTAATAGTTCACACAAAACGAGAGCAGTGACCTGCAAATGCGTGGGAGACCGAAGGCTTAGTCACAATCCTCCAAGGGCACAAGATCTGCAAGCAGGACACATGTCTTTAAAAAGAGTGAGGAGAAAAAAAAACAGCCCAATGCTAATCAGGTCCAGCACTGGTTCTGCAGCCAGGTACCACAATCCCCTGAGGCCTGACAAAACAATCTAGTTGTGACAAGAGCTGTCCCCTTGAGAGAGGCAGGGCCCCCCAGTGGATGTCTGCCAACTATGTATTAAGTACTTCACAAGGCTAGCAGCAGCAAGGGAGTCTGGGGCCAACGAACGCCTGCCAGCGTGGGGAGACAGACCCTCGCCTGCAGGAAGGCTGCCCCAGCTTTCTAGACACAGGCGATGACCGACACAAGCAGGACCGCATGAGTGATCACGTTTGCCGTCTGGAAAAGCAAACGGAACACCAGAGCTGTCACGCCTTCCGCTCCGGCCTGCAGACTGTTAGCAGCACAAACAGGAAAGTGGTGATGAGTGGCTGACAAGGTCCAAGAAGCTGTATCGCTCAGTCAAAAAAAAAAAAAAAAAAACAGCCCAGACAACAGCTCTCCCATGACCCAGTGCTGTCCTTCTTCTGCAGCACAGAGATTAATGAGCATGCATTTGTGCAAACAAACACAGACGCAGTGGCTGAGGGGCCTGTCACACAGCAAAGCACTACACACAAAAAAACCCTATGTTCTTCCTCTAACTATATGACAAGTGTCCTGTGGCTGTAGGCTTCTGCATACATACGACAGAGGTAGCCAACAAGAGGTCGCCCGCAGGGACCATGTGAGTTGCCCGCAGGGACCATGTGAGTTGCCCACAACGCATGTTCTAAAAATAGCACTAGTCACCATGGAGCTTCTTCTAAAAATTGTATTTAATTGTGTTGCTATTCTTTTTGAGTCAATAACACTTGCTTTGATGTAAATTTGAAAATGACAATATTGAATATAAAATTTTAAAACAAATGTTTTGCATACTCATAACCTCTGATGATGTCTGTGGTCAAAGTTCAATATTGTCCACAACACTGCCATCTCACTCTTTGTAGAGACAAGCAAACGGGCGGCAGCTACAATGGACCTAGTACCTCTTGGGGGGGGGGGGGGGGGGGGGGGGGGGCGGGGGCGGGGGGGGGGGGGGGGGAGGGGGGGGGGGGGGGGGGGGGGGGAGGGGGGGGGGGGGG
>JABJVR010000038.1:6723367-6737372 GCA_025773905.1 Chitala chitala | reverse complement strand
ACACTTCAGTACGTGTCATAAAAGCTTCCCTGTTAACTGCCCACCTGGCAGCGCGGTATGGGCAGCAAAAGCCCGTGCGTTAAAGGCAGCTTTGGGCAAACAGCAGTCTTTTAAAATAATTATTGTGAGCAATTATTAACAATAATGTGATCAGACTAATATTCATTTATGTTAAGAGGCTATTATTAATAATAATAGTATCATTAAAGGTGAACCATTCAACTTTGTTATTCAGGAAGTTTGTATCTAACAAGTAGCCCTTTATATTACTCAGGACCCTTGAAGTAGCTCTCAAGTTCAAAAAGATTGCTGACCCTGCTCTATGATATTTTAATTGTTGTCTTAATGATGCGCAAGCCCACGTTATTGAATTAAAAAAAAACCTCTTGTCCACGCATTTGCTGCACCTACACGTTAAATGTGCATAGCTACTGAAAAACTCATGAGTGAAGTTAAAATGAGTGAACAATCAGAAAAAGGAGATGACACACAGACACCACCAGCCTCACGATCTAAGTTAATTGCTAGATGTGGTTCAACTTCATTAGGATGGAGACTGTTTGCCTTTCAGAACACAGATGTTACTCAGTAGACAGCAATCTGCAAAATGCTGGAAATCTGTCACCATTAAAGAAATATTTGCACTGGTAATTTCAATGTTTTGTATTGTTTATGCATGAATTTTTCAGTTTTAAGTAAATAACACCTGTTCTCCTTAAGTATGAGGTTTCTACTAAAAGCATTCATAAGCAACTGTTAATATCCTGTTAACAAGAGCAATCTAGTATAATATAATGCAAAATATTGTCTAATTACTGTTATCACAACCCTAATATTCACATCATTACTTTAAATTGGCAAAGTGAATCATTAAGACTATGAAACACACACAAGCTCATGGGACATTTGAGTGCGGAACTTATTTCATACTGGGTGGGGAGAAAAGGGGGGAACAGGGGAGGGGAAAAAAAAAACCCAAAAACTCTCTTTTGTATTTCCTTGAATGAACAAAGACAGGAAACTACTTCTGGAATTTCAGAAATTCCTGTGTTGACACCCTGGGTTGGTCTGTGTTCTCCACCCCACCCCCCTTATCAATGAATCAGCAGCTCATCTATTTATGGGGGGGGAAAGCACGCATAAGAAGCTAAAACTAATTTACCTCAATCTCTCTCTCACACACACACACACACACACACACGCTAATATGTCAATCATCTTCAAAACCTGTACCCCAGACAGCGCTGGCCAAGATGGGGCTCAAACTGACCGGATGACAGGCCAAGAGGTGCAGCTGGGCAGGCAGGCTGGGGAGCACAGCACTACTATACCTCCCAAGTGAAGCCTTTTATTGAAATCTCTGGCCTCCTGTTAGCACATGCCATCACACTCAGCAAGCAAGAGTGCTTACACAAGCAGGCTGCAGAATTCCACAAATTAACCATTTCAAATGGGAAATGGGGAGGACATTATTAAATGTCAGTCTAATTAATTCACAGCATTTTTTTTTCATATCAGCTCAGTGTTTGCTGGTACTCCTGTTCATGCCATGTCTTCTGTATGTGCCCATGAATGTCCATGTTTTCTCCTCCCCAGATGCTTGCATAATGCCCAGGGTTGGCACCACCTGATCTGGATGCTACAATAACACTGCTGACCGCAGTGTGGCACTGTGAATGTGGCCTTTGCCCACAAGAGCCCTTCAGCCTACATCTAGTCGTGGTACACACACAGACCACATACAGACATTAAGAATTAGACAGCCCTCCATTTTTGTTTTGGATCGTATAAAAGGAGGACCTTGGACCCTACCCTCCACCACGGGAACATTCCTCCACAATGTGCAGTTTTTGGTTACCCTCCTCCGCACTTATTTGGCTTTAGCTATTTTTTCTTATTCCACCTTCCTGTTAAGTGTCTTGGCTGTTGTTAAAGACACTATATAAAAAAATTAATAAATAAAAAAAAATCATCCTAACCATACCACTCACCCCATTCAGGGTGACAAGGGGGCCTACAGCCTATCCCAGACAGTTAAGGGCACACCCTGGATGGGGTGTACACCTATCTCTCTCACAGACAGACGCACAGACAGACGCACAGACAGACAACCAAGCAATTTGCTAAAACCAACCTGCCTAGGGTGTGTGTCTTTGGACTGCAGGAGGAAGCCAGAATACCAGTGGGAAGCCAATGAAGCACATGGAGAACATGCAAACTCGCTATACTTTTTTTTTTTTTTCCTTGCCTGAACAAAAAACAAAACTGAAGCCAAGACTATGAAACGACGCAACGAAGGCAGCCACAGCAGGAAAGGAAAACAAATGGAGGAAAGGACGGCAGCATACATCACAGTATAAACTCTGTTCTCAACCAGCTGGTAGGCACGGTTGGTAGGCGCGGCTGGTACGTGCAGAGCTGTCTGCCGCTATGCACGCTGCCCTTCTTTCATGACAAAATGACTGCATTTCTTTACTTGCTCTGTCCCATGTCTGCGTGAGTACCCCTGCGTCTTCAGCGGGAACGACATCAAGCACGTCACAGAGGAACAACTGGTAGGAAACAGGACGACTGAGAAAACGGTACAGCTAAACATCTCACCCACAACTGTAATGCACACTGTGGTCATCAAAGCACCATTTCATCAAGGCTCAGATACAAAAAAACACCAGTGAGAATTCAATCGTACAGCACAGTCACACAAACCAACCGGTTTCCCACCGAAGCCACTTTAAACACCATTTTCAATACACTAATCTATGTTTCCAGTATCATTTGTTTCAGGTCACCGGTGGAAAAACTGGTGTAAATAACTGATATTCAATTCAACTGATATCGTTATGGTTCGCTGAGGTAACAGAACAATACTGGTGTCTTTTGAGCATACTGCATTAATCGAAAAGAACCACTTTAATGTAAAAACACAAGAGTTACTGTTTCTACTAGCATTTGAGCAATATTTATTCCAAGGAATAGTCTCCATTTTCAGATGTGTTCAGCCAACAGAAGTCTAATGTTACCGTGTTTCAGATTTCACCGAAACAAACGATATGCTCTGTTTTATTACAGTTCCTGGTTTGTGTCATAAGATTTTAAATTTGCTTATGCAACAGAGAAAGCAGGAAAAAAAGGGCAAATCAAGTTTCAACACAGTACTTGCAGAGAGTATAATGTTTGTGCTCCTCTTTTCATGGCTCATACAAACACTTCCGGGTGTGTCCAGCCCCGGGGAGGATTATCATACATTGGAGAAGGGGGCTGAAGGTGGGGGCAGGGCGGTGTACTTCCTCTCCTCAACTCCTCTAACATGCATCGCTGAGACACCCCCTGGGAATTCAGGAATGTCCACATGTTGCTCCAAGTGGTGAGGAAGGGAGGGTCTATGGGGCGTAGCAGGGGTCTAAACTTCATGCGTGTGGGCGCACGCACACACACACACACACACACACACACACACACACAAAATCCATGAAAAGCAAACTTTGTGAACTGAGGCTAACCCTGAGAGGCTGTATATGTGCGTGAGTGCCACGCCTGCAAATGTGATTAATGTGCATAGAATGAACCTTTTGCCCCAAGGGATAAGACAATTCTATAAAGGTGGGACCTTACTAATAAAGAAACCTGCTTGCATCCTATGGTAAAGCAAGTTAGAGCAAGTTTTCAGCCAACATAAAATACACACACACACTTCATAATGTAATTACAATCAGACTTCCACATCAACTCAAAGGGTCTTCATCATAGCCTCTGTCAGAAGGGAGGGCGTGGCACTCACAGCCATGATAGGAAGCAGGCGAGCCCTCGGAGCGCCCATATTCCTCCGAATAGCTGGTGGACAGGTTGGGCTGGCTGGAGCCACGGCCGAAGCCCGACGGGCCGGCACTGGTGGCCACCTGCGCCATTCGCTCCTTCGTCTTGAGCGCCTGCGAGCGCTCGCCCTTCAACCGCTCGTCATCCTTGAGCAGCGCCACCAGCTGCTTCGACTTTTCGCGCACGTTAATGCCCTGGTCCTTGCCGTCGCGGTCCACATACTGGAAGTCCTTGAGCGTCTGGATGGCGAAGATGTTCTCGCGGCACTGCAACGCAACACGCTCCGAGCCCGTCTTCACCAGGTAGTCGAGCAGCGTGAGCGCCTTGTACACGTGCCGCCAGTTCTTGCCGTGGTCATTGAGGCGCTTCCAGATCATGCTCATGATTTCGGAGAAGGCCACCACGTTGTAAGTGAGGTCGGCGATCTCGGACATGAGGGAGCTCGACGGCCCCCATGGGTCGTTGGACGTGGCTTCGCGCACTTTCTTCTCTGCGTCGGAGTAGTTGTTCACCACGTTCTTCATCTGCCTTCGGATGGTGGAGCTCGGCATGGCAGCGGCTGATGGCGGTGCTCTAACAGGATTGACTTACACGTCTGCGGAGTTCGTTTTCGGGACGGAACAATTACTTATTCTATAAGCTGCTGTTAAAATCCAAAGTCTTACACAGTGCAGTCCAGTCTTTCCTTTCTTTTTTGAGGCTTCAAAGCTGAATTCCCAGAGTGCCCCAAACGGCACCTGCTACAACCATTTCCACGCAGAGAGTAGAGTGAGCACAGAAAACTCCTCCATTACCTGGAAGACAAGAACACAAAGTTAGGCAGAGCAGAGATGCTAAGAGATACCTGTTAAAGACGTCAGTGGTTTCTGTGCCAGAGGATCTCACGCTAGGAACATCAACCAAGTGTTCGCAGTGTTTGGTGACCTGTGAGAGGGTCAATAACAGCCTTTTTACTAACAATTTAAAAAATAATAACTTACCTGGAGTGGAAAAAACACCTAAACGTAGCAAACTTACTAAATGCTGTAACAGAAAGAACAAGAAGCAGCCTGCTTAGATTAACAGTTTAACTGTTAAAATGGAGGCAGCAGCTTGACAGCCAGAAGTAGGTCACAGCTGCAAGTTTCTGAACGCAGAAGCAGACTCGCTTTGTGGAAGTCTACCTGAACCGGAACCCCCCCAGGGTTAGCAGGAAAGCACAGGCACACGGAGCCAACCACGGGAGTGATACACTGATTGTTGAAAAAGAGAGGGAGGGGAAGAGAAAAAAAAAAAAAAAAAAAAAAAAAAAGGACATCTGGAACGATGCAGTGCTTCCCGAAAGTGACTGGCAGGAAACCATGAACTCCAGATGAATCACAAGCATCCAACAGCCAAAGTCTCCACCACAGAGCTCCACCACAGTGCCTTCACGCCGTCTTACAACACAGCTCACCAAAACCTTACCGCTCTTCCACGTTAAAAATGCATTGTGCTTTTCATTATTCTAATTATATTATCCTTCTATTTATAACTCCCTGTTGATATAGGACTGCGAGGATGGTCCAAGGGGTTTTTTGCCCTAAAGACTGCTCAGGATTATAGAGAACAAACTCTGAATGAGCAACATCTAGCAAAAACTCCTTGTTGAGACGCACCATGTCAACCAGCAGGACACCCAAAGAGGCACAAGCTAGACAGGCAGAACTGGGAATAGCACATGCGTCAGCAGCTATAATGCCCTCACATAAAGCTTGCGTAAGGCCATTGAGCTCACAACTACAGGATTTGCATTCTATGTCCCATGGCTGACAGAGGCACGTTCTCGCAGGCTACATCCACCTTGGAGGCTCCAAAATCAATGACCCGGAGGTCTTTAACTCAGCTGTTGTATGGATACACACAATCTTATCATTTTTACTGTACAATGACAGAGAGGCTTACAGTTACCACATGCCATACATCTATATAGAATTATCAAGAAGCGAGTAAACAGCCAATCAGAGAAGGTCAACACTGCAGTCCTTAAAAATGTACTTTAAATTTGCTAAGCGAACAGATGTATGTTACAGCACGGACTACACGTTCATAATTACACCATACAATAAATAACTCTGCTTCCTTTCCATGACTCAACATTTGTGCATTTCCCAGAAATTGTTACTCAGATTAGCATGAAGCACATTTCCAGATCAAATTGGCTGATGCACTGCCAGCATTAAGCAATTAACCTGCAACATTTCATTCATTTTGTACAACTCAAAGAAATCTACAATAAAAAAACCAAAACTTTCCTTTAAACATCCTCCCATTTGTAAAGTGATAAGAAAGCAAATGCCAAGTTAATCCAATAGTGTTAGAACAGACAACTACTTGTTACTATAGTAACAAAATCCAACACACATACACACACATAAATACACACACATCCCCTCTATTATTGTATAACTGGTCTATTCACTCAGCAAGATGCCTGTACAGCCAGCAGATTGCTTGTTTTAGCTTCAACTGACCGTTTCCTTCGACAGGAAGCTGATCAGACATCATAACATCAAAGGTCACATTATCTTCTCACAGTCATACTCTGTTGACATAAATAAAAAGAAACTGACACAAGGCCCACTCCCCCCACTCTTCTCAATACTTTTCAAGAAACTGAACAAGGTGTAGAAAAAAAAAACTGCAGTATTATTTAAAGAAAAGTCTTTAATGAATGCAGTGTCAAGGCAGTAAGGCTAGCGGTACATGAAGAGGATGTCAGAATATGAATCAAGTCAAAAAAAAAAATTAAGCCTCTCTGCTCATTAAATAAAACATTTTTCCACAATGGAACCAAGTAACAAAGCAAGATGCACAGCACCCAGTGACAGATTTCAATCGTTCATTACATTTATCATAGAGGTCTGTGCTCAGGTGATACCAGACCCTGCTGTCTTACATATCCATAAGCACAAACTAACTCACACCTTCCTAATGGCATATCAAACTGTCCAGGTTCCTACCAGACCCTACTACTGGCCAAGCGAAGAACACGCCAGGTTCATCTGCTCAAGGCCACCCGCACCTGCACAACCCCTCCCCCAGCCACCCACCTGCAGGTAATAAAGCAGGTCTGCAGAAACAAGTTGAAAGCCTAACTCACAGCACCTGTACATGTCACAACATCAATCAGAATTAAACCAAAGAGAGCCTGCCCTTTACCAAGATCCACAGAAACACACAAACTCCTTTACAATGTGGTTAACAAACAACCGGCTTTGATGCTGCCGTTTGGACAAATGTGTATATGGGTGTATTAACGGTCTGGGCAACCATATGGTCAGAAGCTGAGAACTACAACACCACCCCACCTGTTGCCCTCTTTGTGATCCCCACTGACACGCTCTAAGGCAACCTTCCTGGGCCCAGTGGACCTTTTGGAGTCGTGTGGACACTGAACTTCCTGTTCTTCAGAACGGACTGTGGGTTGGGGGGCTATCAGTGGGGCTCCACAAAACAACTTGGCATGGCCTGTAAATTCATTAAAAGCTACTGAAATGTGACTCCTCCTGTCCTGTGGAGTGACCACAGAGACCCCCTCCTCCCTTTCTACCGGGGGCCTGCATAGGCATGAATACTGAGGGGCCCTAATGAAACATCTGCTGCTTTAATCACCCATTCAGACCCCATCACATGAGAGGAAGAGAGGGATAACTGTGTCCTCAGCTTTCTTGCAGAACAGAAACTGCAAGAAGTGTACACACACACACACAAGCTGACAAAACACACAAAAACTCAACAGAACTCATACAAACAAATGCTCTCCCACTAAAACTGAACCTTAGAGATGCACATCAGAAGAGCACCGAGTGGCAGACTGAGCTATTCTGACTCTGTTTCCAGGGAGCTGTTTGGGTATCACGTGCCTGCCAGCGCCCTGCCACCGAACGGGGCAGGCTCCGACCCGGAGCCTCGCACGCCTGCCAACTGGAAGAGCATTCCAGAAAGACGGTGCTGTTTTCCCTTCAATTACTGACGGCAGACAACGAGCACATTAACAGCAGAACAGAAAAGAAAACAGGACTCCCGTCTAATTTGTTAGGATCATCTTCAATACCAAATAAAATTGCTCACACCACTCCTATTAGTACTATTTAACGAACAAGTTAGTGGAAAGTCAAATACATCAACTCTAGAAACATGAAAAACCCTTTCCGTGCTCTGATCTTACTGTACTTTAACGAAAACATCTTTGATAAGAGTCCCCAGTTATGCTGCAAATAGTGTTCACCTATTTTAAACCTTTAAAAACATACCAAGCAATACCAGCCTGTTACAGGAACTGATGACACATATTTATGAACTAGTTTGTCAAAGAACAGGTAATTCACTTTTCCTAAACACACAATCCTCTGTAGCTACGTTCTTTTGCTCATTACGAGTTTAAAAGCTTGACAACGTTCAAAGTTCTTTTCATTTTTCCCCTTTATTTATGTGGGATGTTCACAAAGAGAGGCCACAGGATTTTTCTTAGTTAAAATTAATCAGTTGTAATTACTGCTAGCAATTTAGAAGTGTTCATGGAAAAGCAGTAACGTACAGAATTTATCAAAAACAATATTTTTTAAGTAAACCAGATCAATGGAACAAAATTCTGTACTGGCTTTCTGACGCATTCACAAATGTTTAGCACAAACTGCATGTGCACAAAACACAGCAGTGTTGTTAACTTATTTAATATACATTAACATTTCTCTGTGTATACCACAAACCAGTCAGAGAATGCTGCTTTATAAACATGTAAACTAGCCACATGGACTGATCACTAATGAACATGGAAAAGCACACAGACAAAGATGGCTGTGTTAATACCCTTAAGCCTGAGATGGCACAGAAGAGATTGTCATAACAGCTCTTCTTTTTACAATAGTTATCGAAGGTGAGTGTCATCTCCTGCAACAGCTGAATACAGGGAACAAAGACAAACGTGTAATTTCAGAAACATCTGTCACCCATATTTAATCCTAAGGCACTTTCACAGAACACATATGGACAGGAAAAGAATTCCAGCACTGCTGAAGCATATTAGTTCAATACATTTCAATGTGCAAATTTTGTTCCTGTGAAAAAAAAAACCTGCTTCCACTGTGTCATCAACCAGTCATGTTACAGTGGTGAAACTGTGAGCTACTGAACTCATTTCTGAACCCACAACAGCAGAAAATAGCAAATTTCCATCCAAAACACTGACAAGAATTCAGACAATAAAGCAAAGATCAGCAAAAATGTCTACCACCTTAAATTGTCAAAATAGTTTGTGTCTTCCAAAATGTTACCTATTGTGGTAAAACACAAATTCCAATTTAATAACCACTTCTTAATCCAAACTACTTGCAAAGACTCAGTTGGGTTATGCTTCCAAACTTCACCTAGTCAACAAACTAACTGAATGTCAGTCAGAAACTCACCTCACAGACTCATATACTTGTTTTAAACAGGCCATACTAGACTAAAAGTATGACATACTATAACAGATTACTCTGAACAGCTAATTATACTTTAAGAAATGGGAGGTTAACCACTACATTGTCACTTATTCTCTTACATATGCAAATCACAGAGCCATTATAAAAACATAACCAAACTGCATTCAGGTTTACAGCAATTTCTGGCAGCAGTGCTCAAACTATGAAGCACACATAGTTCAGGGAGGAGCCCCAAAACTGAGGCTAACTCACCGACTTAAAATCGTCGTCAAGTACATCATGTGACACGTGATGCTGTGCAGTCTACTGGTTCAAAAGGTCACATTGCACTGGACTTGCCTCTACTAACATTTGTGGGGAAATCATAAAAGTCCTCAGGAGCCCCAAAAATAAAAACCTATGGGGAGTGCAAAGAAGCAGGGTCAGACAGTATAATGTGAAGGTGAGCTGGGGAGACAAAAAACTGCATGTTTATTTTTAAACACCTACTGATAAACTGGATTGTTCAACAGAACTACAGGGCTATTGTAAAGGGATGAATGACATGAGCAAACAGCTTTGAGCAAACAAGAGGAAAACCCGGAGGAGGGGGGTGTCACCCCGACCCACCTGTGGGGGCTAAGAACTAACATAAATTATGTCTATAGTGGACCCATACATGCCAAACGTATCACCCAGACAACCAGACTGGACACCAGGCTCCCACACCTCTCACAGTAAGACAAGAAAACCTTTGCTGGAAATGGCATGGGTCAGGTGCAAAGACGCACCCGCCTCAGCTGATATGGCAGCATTCATTAGAGTACAGAAATGGTTCTCTCTGCTCCCGGACACTTCAAGGTTACAGTCGATCCAGCAGCGATAAACTACAGCTTACATAACACACAAGATCCGATGCCTGCACTGCTATGCACGGGCAACCCAGCCGGTTTTTTTTTCCCCACTTGCAGCGAGTCGGGCAGAGACAAACACAAAAAGGGGTCGGCTATAAAAGATCCTAAAAGTTTAACCGTACTATAACGCGCCAGGACAAAACCGACGCACTTCATGCTTAAACAAAAGACTTTACTGCGATCACGTCAACGCAAACAACGTACACGGTAAGATTTTTCGTGTGCGATGATTTTGAAGTCCCTCCCACATACGACACGCACCGTACACACCCAATACCCCCCGGCACCTCCCGTAAAGTAACAACAAAGAACCTTACAATGGATCAACGAATCAAGAGCACATCCAAGAACACTCCCAACGTAAGTTGGATATGCATTAAGACAGATCCCCCCTATCGCTATTCCCCCTGTTGTCTTTCTTTGCTACCCCCCCCCCGGCTCCCTTCGGAGACAAAGCATTAGACCCCCAGGAGGTCGCATCTGTCACACAGGGGTAGCACAATAGGTGTAGGTCCCCTCTGAGAGCGACCAGACGACCACGCTGGGACGCTGAGTGTATCGCACACCGACTAGACCCTGGCGATGCTCACGTGTTACCGCCGATGTACGTGCGTTTTAGCCACATTACAGGAGTCGGTGACAAATAAAGGAAAAAAGGAGGAAAGAGCTGATCGCTATCATCTTAACTTTTTACATGCATATGCTAACGCTCATAAAGTACTCGATTACCCAAGACATTACTTTGTGATGAGTCGTAAGGCAATAGATTTAGATCGTTTCTGCGTGCAAGATGCCTGTGGGAAAATAAGGGCTACTAATTTAACAGAGGCGGAAACACTTGTTCAAACCCGCAATCAGTAACTTTAGTCAACGGGGGGAGGCTAACTAACGGGGCTTGGCTTTAAACATAAGCGCAGTCACTTGCCAGTTACACTTCCAGCATAACCGGCGGATAGACACTGGTGTTTAAGATACCAAAAACCTCAACCGATGATTATTCATTCACAAAAGAGCACTGGACACGATAAACCAGGCTCACGCTTTTAAAACTCAAACTTACTTACAGTGTTGGCTAACAGCTAGCCCCGGCTAAACACAGCCCCACGTTAGCTAATAGCTTTCCCAGTTAGCCACAGCCTTGCTAATAGCTGATAGCGACTGCCTCATGTTAGCGATCAGCTTTCCCCACTCTCACGGGGGGAGTCCACAAATAAACCTGACACAAAAGTTTAAGAAACCCGTTTCGATTACGCCTTTCCCACACTTTGTCGAATCGCTTGGATCACTTGCTGCTTTTCTGTGATCAAAATGAGTACGAAATACGTTGATCGCCGCCTCATACCAACTTGCTAGATTGCTAAGTAACTCAAGGGCTCACTATGGGCGGCTAGCCGTCTGTCTACTTAGTCCTGCACCCGTGGTGGCGATCGGCAGGCCCTCGCCGCTTTTCCGTCCCAAAATAAGCATCTGAACTAATTCGTCTTTCCTAGTAGTGTAACTCAGGAGGTACTGCCATTCTCCTAGAAGCTAAGTGATCTCAGGCCAAGAGATAAACAGTGACTTACCATTCCACTCGACTTACAACAGGGGCCACTACTCGCTCATAGGTACAACCCATAAGTTGTAGCTAAGATCCAAGCATTAAAAAAACACAATTCACTGCGTTTTCCTTACTTCGGGTGCTTCGAAAAGCCTGTTGCAACCTCACATCAGAGTCAATGATGCAGCTACAGAGGTTTTCTAACACGTCCCCTACTGCACTCTTACACCCCTATTCTGTGTGACACCCACACGATCCAACATGGCGGACAGACAGACACGCTCATTCGGGGAGGGGCAGCCAGTTGAGGGTGTGATAAAAAATTCTAATCGGACTACTGACGTTGTGTTTCCCTTTAACGTGGCGTCGCTGACGAGAAATATATTGCTGATCATGATCAAATCCATACGTGAAATGACTAATATTGGAAAAGTGCGTAGAAAAAAAATGACAAACATAAGAAGCACGCTGCATTTAGTCATTTATCGTAGTAAATATCGTGTTAAAACTTCAACCCAAGATTCTCGACACTGGACTACAGAAATTAATAGACAATTGTACCAACTTGTTTCTTGCTGCTGTCGCCATCCAAAAGTTATGATTCTTCTTGTTGCTGTATACATATGTAAATTACATCTTGTGTGTTTAACAGTCTGGTAAAATGTTCTTTACTACGCATCGCTACCAAGTAATTAAATTTCCACAGTGTACTTTATCATGAGCGCTGAAACTATCGTAGTTGAAATCCTGCTAAACACATTCACAAAACGGACCATAAAGTGAGCGCTGTGACGCTGCAATACTATGAGGTAGTATTTCACATTTAGAATTTGGCCAAATCACACTGTGTAATGTTCCACAATTTCCATTCCATCTCAGTATGACTTCCACACTGAAAGTGCACAATCCTTTGAATATACCAGCGATTAAGATCTCCACCATTCTTACGGTTGCATGGCAACATTCCTTTGCATAACCTGGTCTGAACAAAGATAATAAAAACCCAGTGGCGAAAAAAAGATATTCAAATTCCTTATTCTGTAAATGAGAACTCCAAAATAAATAATTACCTTGCTATAAGATAAAGACATTATTTAAGCATAGCCATAGAACATTGAATGAATGCTTTAACAAGGTATGGATTAGCCAAAGGAAACCTATTCCACTTTGATTTAAAAATGAATGCTGAATTGACTCAGAACGTCACTTTAGCACAGTTAGCATTATGCTTCGTCGCACTTACATGTGATACTTTCAACAATAAAGATATATGATAGACATATTTCTGAGACTCATTTCATACTGATGGCTATTAATTATGTCTGATAGAGTCATGATACCCTCCTTAATTAAGTTAATACATCAACAATAAAAACATGACTGTGCACATTATATAGTGACCATGCTTTCATACTGAAAGTTTCTAGAAAAAGCAAAGCCAGTCTAAGAAGGAAAATTTTGTGCATGTCCACAGTGCAACTAAATTGCTGTACACAGAGACACATCACAATGTTACAGATGATAGTGGCTAATAGAAGACTGTGAAGAATAAAGCAGAGCTTTGTGTCCCTGTGCTGTCAAATGGGATGTGACTACTGCTGCCACTGCTGCTTAATCTCCATGTATGTCACCGTCTGTTCATTAATTGAGAAATCCCAGTTTCCACCCAACAACTGTAAAATTAGTGGGCCCCTGCTTATCCCAGTTGTATGATTGTAATTTATGATGGTATAATATTGTTAGCCAGCACCTGATCTGGAGGAATTCCAGGTGCTTTTCTAAAGAAAAGCATAATTTTGTGAATTACATGTCTACCCACACCCTGAAGACCTGTTATTGTTCGAAGTGTCAACAAGCGTAATTGTAGGTTGTAATTTATGATCATTTGGGAATCACATCATGTGTGAAAGTAACACTTTAATAATTTCACTGTTATTTAATGCAGAAATGTAAAACTACAAGCCTTGTTTTCTACGAATTACAACACACATTGATTAGTCAAACCTTAATATGTTTACATTTTGGTATGTTCATAAAACACACTACAAGTTGTCTGCTCAACTTTTTATGCTATACATCTTCTCAACCAGTGATATTCAAATTTAATCAATAACTTTAAATGTAAGTTGTCTTGGAAATAAGTCAACATCAGAACTTGGAACAGATCTTTTTCATTAATATTTACCTCCAGAGGGCAATATAACGATCATTCCAATTCATCCATCCATCCATCCATTATCTTAACCGCTTAGTCCTGGTGAGGGTCGCGGGGAAGTCTGGAGCCCATCCCAGAGCACATAGGGCGCAGGGCAGGG
>JABJVR010000038.1:6661611-6717980 GCA_025773905.1 Chitala chitala | reverse complement strand
GCTGCTATACAATTAGAGATATACCTTGGAGAGACCACAATATATAGGGAAGACAAACTACTGCAGTACTGGATGGTCAACAAAGTGTGGTTCCCCACTCTGGCCCAAATGTAATCCAGATATCTCTCTGCACCATGCAGTTGTGTGGAGAGTGAAACGCTATTTAGCTCAATGTCCCATATTGTTGATGAAAACAGAAACAGTCTCACAGCTGATCATGCAGAGAAACTCCTTTTCATCAAAAAGAACTTGCCTCTCACTTCTCCAAAAAGGCTTACTTCACCTTCTTACAAGTTGTATGTTTGAGTAGTGCTGAACTTACTTACATGTGAGTTGCATACATGTTTCATTAACAGAAAGAAAACATCTGATTACTGTGTTTTAAAGTTATTGCACTTTTCTGGTACTTTTTTATAATAAAAATACTGCAACTGCAATATTATTAAGTACTCACTTCAGTACTCGGTATTGGCAAGTACTCAAATGTAAGTACTTGTACTCAGTCAGGAAAAAAGTGGTATTGGGACATCCCTATATAAAAGTATATATCTATCTATCAGTTGATATAAATGCTGAGCTGCCAGGTGAATGGCAGTACACACCTTTACCAGCAGATGGCAACAGCACACTCCTTTAGAAAGGCAGGGCTCTTTGCTAAAGGAAATGTACAGGTATTGGCATGAAAACGTGTGCCTCTTACACCTACGTGCAGACCAAGTATTCTGACAGCTTTGTGAAACAGCAGTACACAGTTTCAAAGCTTGTGTGTTGCTGCAAGAGAAAAATATGGTATTACGTTGTTATTATTATTATTATTAATAAATAAAGTTTAATATTAATAAATTATTATTATTATCATAGCACCTTTTATATGATACACTTTGAAACAGCCTCTGAAGCACATTTATTTTTCTGTTTTACTATTGAAAACATTTACACAATAAGAGTCCTGATTCAGTGTGCCTTTCAGAGGAGCTGTGGGCCTGTAATTGTCTTATTTTATGGGAACAGGAGACAACTAACCAGTCTCAGCCAAGGCGACTTTGTCTGCTACATCCCGAGAGGAGAAAGGCACAAAGGCCTGATATCCAGTTCAGTCACATTGACCTGATTGCAGTTTTTACAAAAGACCACTACACAACAATGCTTGAACAAAGTTGAGTCTGTTGTCAACAGAAAGTTGAGCAAATTGTAACAGCATGAAAAGTAATCTTGGGACCAGTAGTGAATGAAATTATATCTTCCATTATACTGAAATAATGCTTTCGTTTAATTTTGTAAACCAAAATCAACATGTGGGGGACGCAGAAAAAAATAGCTGTTTTCTCAATGTAATTCATCTTTCAGAATGCAACACTAAGAAACGTTTGACATTCATTGGTCAGGTGACAAAAGCATTAGGGAGAAAACATCCTATAGAGACATAATCCATGCTCTGTGCTCAAGTGCTCAAGCTCTATTGTATCTTTTGTTTTCATAAATAAAAGGGGGAAAGCACAGTTTCATGATGACCTTTACGCACCTTTTTGTCATATTTTTTTGTTTGTTTCCATAATCCCTTAAATTACCATGGGGTTTTACACTACAAAACATAGTTTTTTACATATGATCTATGAGTATATGTGTCATGTTTAAATTCATTATAAAACTTTCTAACCTCCATCACCCCGTTCCTCCCCACCCCCGCCCTTTTGCTTTGTTGACTGCAAACCACAGGAAACACAAGCTCTTGCCTGATGACATTACATCAGCCAGCAGTTGTGTGTGCAGCTAAGAAAGGCTTCCAGGGAAAAATCTCAAAGATTAAGCACTGTTGGCTAGCATGGGAAACCATGGGCAGGAAGGACCACACAAGGCTTTAACCCACCACCTCACAGTCACTTTCCTCTGACTCAGTCTCTAGAACCAAATAGCTCCTCCTTTGCTCTACATCATTACCGCTTTCATGCAGAAGAACTGGTTGTTGGCTTTTTTTTTATATCTTGTGTTGGTAATAAATGCTCACACTTTACTGGAAAGAGTCATTAATAAAATTCTGCTTTGTTTTCTTCAGAGGAACCATGTGATAGTTATTACTTGCCCTCTGTGACATCTGTGTGGTTACCCAATATACTAGTTTTTAAGACAAATCTAAGGATTTAAATAAAATCCTCACTTTGAATTCAGTGGTTGTCATGCAAGCACAACACTGAGATTTCTGTACTCGTAGCTCCCAGCAGAGTTGATGAGAACAACGTTTTGAAACCCATCATGTATTGTCCATCATTGTATTGGTGTAGATTGGTTTAGACCAGACAGTAATTGACAGCACACTGTACTGCCCATCAGCATAATGAACATGAAGACTTGATTCGGCCATTTCCATCTCTTTCTGATGTCACTCTTTCTTTCCACTAGCTACGGCGACCATGTAGAGCACTTCAAGGTCCTTCGCAGCGCAGGTGGGCAGTACTTCATATGGGAAGACATCTTCAGCTCCCTCAACCAGTTATTGGAGTTCTACAAGACGACCAGCATTGCCAAGAAGAAGACAGTCCTGCTGTGGGACGGACCTCAATCTGCTGAGGTGGGTGTCCACGTTAGAAATGCAGCTCCATGTTACAGTCAGTGTGAGATGCACAGAAACAGCTACAAAGGCTGTTGGTTTGAGTCATACTGCAGAAAGACGTTCTGCCACAGTTATAACTCACGTCTTATTTAAAACAATTGACTTTGTTCTTAGTGCCTCACAATTTATCGGTTAGGAAGCGCCCTCTGAGTTATTTAACAACTTCATTTTTTGTTGAGAAGGTTGCCGTGGTACAGGCTCTAATTGTACTCCCTGTTTCTGTCCCCTCTGTCTCTATCCCTTGAAAAGCTGCATTCAATCACTTTGAACCAGTATCTATGTCTCTTCTGGAAAATGTGGTGTGTCATATAAAGCCCTCAGGTTCTCCCTGTGATGTCGTTCCTGCTCGCTTTCTCAAAGAGGTTTTTCCCTGTATAGGGCATTTCATACTTGCCGTCATTAACAGCAGTTTGACCTCTGGTGTGGTTCTGCAAATTTCAAACATGCGGTTGTACAACCACAAATTAAGAAACCGGGTCTTCATCACTCTGTGCTGGCTAATTTTATGCCTATTTCTAGGGTGCCATTTCTTTCAAAGATATTAGAGAAAATTGTGTATAATCAATTGAAATCTTATTTGGATGATAATGATATCCTTGAGGTCTTTCAATCAGGTTTTAGAACTTTTCACAGCACAGAGTTGGCCTTGCTAAGGGTTTGTAACAACATTCTTGTTGCATCTGATGCTGGTGACTTTGTGATCCTGGTTTTGCTTGATTTAACTGCTGCTTTTGACACCATTGACCACAACATTTTATTAATTTGTTTATGGGGTCTTGTGGATATTTCTGGCTCAGCTTTGTACTGGTTTAGGTCGTATCTAGCAGATAAAAATTTTTCTGTGGATTTCGATGGGTATGTTTCCTCTAAGGCACCCTTGTTGTGTGGGGTCCCAACAGGGTTCGGTGTTAGAGCCTCTGCTCTTCTCCATTTATCTGCTCCCCCTGGGATCCATTTTGAAACGCCATGGGGTCGCCTTTCACTGTTATGCAGATGATAGCCAGCTTTATGTACCTTTAAAGCAAAAGGAGGGCATTTCAGTCACACATTTGTTTTCGTGTTTAGACGAGATTAAAATCTGGCTGGCCCAAAACTTTTTACATCTTAATGATTCAAAGACAGAGGTGATGGTGTTTGGACCTAGTGGCCCCTGCAAATCTTCTCCTGTTGATTTAGGCCCCTTGACGTCTTATGTAGTAGTCAAAAATTTAGGTTTTAAAATAGACAGCCAAATTGGTGCTGTGGTGAAGACTACCTTTTTTCACTTGAGGCGCTTGGCAAAAGTAAAACCTCTGCTGTCTAGGCAGCAGTTTGAGATGGTAGTCCATGTGTTTATTACATCATGTCTGGATTACTGTAATCCGCTCTATGTAGGAGTTAGCCAGTCCTTTCTATCACGTCTCCAGCTAGTCCAAAATGCCGCTGCTCATCTGTTGACCAGAGCACGGAAAGTGGAGCATATAATGCCAGTTTTGGCAACACTCCATTGGCATTTTAGAATTAATTTTAAAATTCTGATATTTGTTTTTAAATCATTACACGGTTTTGCCCCGTTTTATCTATCGGAAATGCTCCACCCGTACACTCTGTTATCTTAGATCAGATGACCAGCTGCTGCTTAAAGCACCGAAGAGAAAATCCAGAGGGGACAGAGCCTTTTCTGTTGTCACTCCAAAGATGTGGGACAACCTGCCTCTGAGCATTAGACAGGCTTCCTCACTATCCTGTTTTGTAACTCATCGTAAAACTGATTTTTATTCTTTCGCTTTTGACCCAGCATGATATGTTGATCATATCTGTTTGTATTCCTGTTGTTTTTATCTTTCTGTTTTTATTTTTTTGGTTTTTAGTTGTACAGCACTTTATGTCAGCTCTGGCTGGTTTAAAGGGATTTATAAATAAAGTTGTTGTTATAAACTTTAGGATGACACAGTGCAGTATATCTGTATACATAAATAGGTAAAACTGCGTAAGCAATATGAAGTAAAGCTGCCCCAACCTGTCTGCTAATTTGTAGGAATTGATCCAGCCATTCCTGAAAACATGACTAACACAGCACATTTCAGCTAAGACTTATGACTGTTATTAAAGACGATTAACGCCCTAACACGGTGTAGCTCTTAATTACTCCTCAGCCTTTGAACTGTTTCAAAACCAAGTAGCTGTTGCCAAGCCTGAGGTATGATGACAGTGCTGGAATTCAGTCATCACAAATGTGCAGACACGTCTCCTCTTCAGAAAATCTTCTGGATAAGTGCTTCAGTCCATACGCCTGCTGAATTTGATTTTTGAATTACTATAGATATTTTGCACTTTCAAAGAAAAGCCTTCGTTTGTATCTTTACATATAGTCACATAATTGTGTTGAATTTGAACCAAGATTCATGAAGGGAAAGTTATTAATGGCATCAAATGCAGTCCGTTTAGCTAGAACATTTGTTGCCTTTCTGGTTTACACCCTACTGTTGTCTTGCAGGACGAGGGTCTACAAGAACTTTGTCACATGTGCCAATCCTTCGTGTTGGTTGTTCTTCCTGCTAACCAAGCAGAACAGAAAATGTGCTCTGGGCATTTGCTTCATGAACTGATACTGGATTTCCTTTTTCTACACTGTAATGTTCAAACCTAGTCACTTATTTCTTCACTGTGTATACAAACCACGTGACTTGCAATTGAAGTTTATGTTACACATTAAATGTGGCCACTAATTTCTCTAACTTAATTTTTTTCCAGTAAAAGTGCACATTCTCAAATTAATTGTAACTTTGGTTTAAATAGATGTGGTCAGTCAAACCCTGGGATTAAGTGAAAAGAAATGTGGTCTCTTTATCCTTAGATTTAAATCAATATCAGTCCAACCTTTGAGTTAAGTAAATTCCTATGTTTTCACTGTAAGCATTGGGTTTAAGAGAGCAGGAATCAGAATAACATCGGGATTAGGAGCAGCATGGTCAAACTGATGTTGATTGTAAGTGAATAAATAACATTCTGAGTCTCCCCTGGTGTTTGTTTGGTGAGGACTGATATGGATTGTTAAGGGAGTATTCAGACTGGGCTTCTTCAGTGATAGGTGATGAGGTTTATTCATCTTCCCTTTGGATTTCTTCAGCAAGAGTTTCTAAGTGTACAGCAAGGTCTTCAGCATCTTCTTGGTTTAATTCAATGAGAGTTTAAGTGAATATTGGTTTGTTAGGTAAATAGTGACCACACACATTTTCCTTTGTGTCTCTGAAGCCTCAGAA
Source organism: Chitala chitala (assembly GCA_025773905.1). Taxonomy (NCBI): domain Eukaryota; kingdom Metazoa; phylum Chordata; class Actinopteri; order Osteoglossiformes; family Notopteridae; genus Chitala; species Chitala chitala. Next base: position 6,712,130 of record JABJVR010000038.1, on the reverse strand, counting down.
ACTCCAGCACGCTCAGGCTGTGCTGGACTTCAATGGTCAGCATTCTTCCCAGCTGAGCTTCTCCTGTGGTGATGTGATTGACCTGCTGGACTGCTCCAACTCACAGAGGTGGAAAGGTCATTGCCACGGCCGGGTAGGCTTCTTCCCTTCTAGGTATGTTCGACCCATCTACTTGTGACTCTGCCTGTGGGCCTGGAGGAGAACTGCGCAGGGGATGGGGGAGCTACAGACTTACCATCCAGCACTACATAGAAAACTGCAGTGAGTGTCACCTTACCATCACCAGGAGACAATGGAGCAGATATGAATGTGTGATGTAAGAATTGAAAAAGATGTGGTTGCAGGACTGTTAACCAACACAAAATGAATTTTACTCTATCAAGTGTCCCCCTTTATGAAAGAGTGTGATAACAACATATGGAGCCGACTTCACCAAAATGTGCCCCCACCCCACCACAACCAGCATTATGGAAAACTGGAAAAGAACCTATAAGTGTAAATACATATTTTGTGGAGGAAAGATGAGTGCTTGGAAAATACAGTTTCATAGACACTACACGTTCCATGTTGCTTGCCAGAAAGAGGGACTAACTGAAGTTATTTTTCATGTTTATCTGAAATATTCTCATCTTCATAACAGCCTGCTGTACTGAAAGGGAGCCACAGTTAGCTTTTCTAGATGGGAAAATGGCTGGGTTTTCCTGTGGTGGTATTGCATAAAGACTCATGCAGCTATGAAACGCTATAAACTTTTACCTTGCAAGTATGTATGCTTTCTGTGTCAAGTATTGTATATGTCAGCCAAAGTATTTAATGTAAAAATGTCCTAATATCTGTGCATTAATATAACAACCTGCAAAGTTTTTCAGTGCACATAGCCACAAATTGGTTCCTGCTGTCACACACTGCATGCGTAGTCTGGAAAGGAAGCCATTGTTGAAGAACTTGTCACCTGTTGAGAACTGTACCTTGTAAATCTTTTGTTGGAAAAGCAGCATTTCCTTTTGTCCATTTATAGCACCTAAGCAAGTTTTTGAACCAGTACTGAAAAAGTAAAAATGTGAGATGTGGATTTCTAGAATACTTTAACTACATGTTTTCAGTGGTTGCAGTTGTACAACAAAATGACAGGAATTCCGCCTGTACATACTTCAAACTGCACTGGTATGTTTGAGCAATGCAGAAGTGAAATATGAAGCCAGTAAAACACATAGAAACAAACCTGCAAATCTGTGACATTTAGCTATGTGTGATTTCTGCTGCTTTGCAAGTTATTTTCTCACGGTCTCTGGCACAGAATTTGTTCCTTCGTAAAATATACTTAGGAAAAATAAAACAACCCCGTGACCTGGCCCCGGATAAGCGGCAGAAGATGAGATGAAAATAAATTAAACACAATTTGAAACTAATTTTTAAAGATCTGAGCATAAATGTTTTACTGTGTTCTAAATCTAGTTCACAAAGATAAATGGCAAAATGGACTGCTACATCACACCTTACATCATAAAATAAACACAGTAAAATCAGCTTTACTGACTCAATAAGGTTTCAAAGACTCCCAATCAGTGAACGGGGGGGACACAGATTATGTTTTGTTTACACATTTCCATTAGCATTGCTGAACTAATTGCAGACCACAAGACTTTAATTATCAGAGATCAGTCTTAAACTACATTGCAACATCTATGCCATAAGCGGCCCTGTGCCACAATTAAGTTTGATGAAGGGTGAAGTCATGAAGAATGCAAATCACAAACATAAGAGTCATTAAATACCTCACATGAGCAGGAAACACAGTACCTCTTCCGAATGACTTCAATTTATTTTTATATAGTGCCTTTCGCAACAACGTGCATCAAAGTGCTTTACACAGGAAATTACAGATATCAAAGAATTAATACAAATGAATGAAGCCAGGCAACAACAGAGGAGAGGAACAAAAAATTCTACAGTGTGGAGAAAAAAAAACCTCTGGGGGCCCAAGGTTGACTGGCTGCCCAGCCCCTCCTGGGCATGCTAACATTACAGAGAGTAGTGGTACTTATAGGGAGTTGGATTGTTCCTAGTAATATGATATAAATAACACAATTCAGTCCTCCTTTGCTCCTGGTGCTGAAGCCACTCTCATTGGCCTTCGGTGTCCCTCTAGCGGAGCTTTGTCCAAGCGGATACATTTGGAGTCAACCGCTCTATGAAGGCATCCTGCTCAGATGGTGCCCAGGCGGACTTAATTAGATCAGTCCAGGCATTTATTTATTTATTTTTCTTTCTTGCTGTGTCTTGCACGTAATTATTTCTACAGGCTTGACAAGTTAAATATGGGAAATACCACATTGTCATCAGAGCATCTCTGCAACAACATTGTATTTATGGTGGCAGAGACAGCAGCCACAACATTTAAGTCATTCTGAAGGTTTATGTAGCTTGGGAACAGTTTAAAATAAATATCATTTTCTAGTGACTCCCGAAGTTCGAAAAGTTGTGAAATTACGAGCCTTAACCACAAAACCAGTTAGTAAGGAACTATTTATGAATCATCCGTACATACGGGTGAGGGAGGGTACTTTAAAAGTTGAAGTTGACTTTAAAAAGACACATATACTGTATATAACTAAAAAAAAAAAAAAAAAACAACCATGTTAACGCCCTGATTAGCCTCCTAAGAAAATTCTCAATGGAATAACTGGAGTAGCATTTAAGTGAGTTTATCATTGGAGAAATGTTTATATTTCGATTCAACGCGCTGCGATAAGGCCAAAGAGGAAGATAAAAAATGAGAACTGTCACCAAGCAAAACGGTAGCGGTTTTAAATGAACCTGTTGTTTGAGATGTAAGGGTTTCCCCTATTTTAGGAGGATTTTATTACAGCATTTGAAGGAACATATGTACAGTAGTAATTAACACGTTTCCCAAAAAACAGTACAACAGAAATGGCTTTCGCGAAACCATAAAAACGAATTACGTTGAAGATTGTTGTGATTTAAAATGATCCCAAAAAAGAAAATCAAACGAGGACATTACACGTATACACGCCATTTCTAAGAAGCTGCTACAACTTCATTTCCAGTGAACTTTTACGTGTCCTGCATATTTAACTTCACACCCCTAATACACTTACTGACCTGAAACTACTAAGGACTGTAAGCTTGAAAGCTAAGATCTTCACTGATCGAATCATTTTTAAAACTCAGCCAACCTATATCGCCTGTAGGCGTTCTGCTTTTTCGTTTTGTCGTCTAAGCTTTCACACGCTTAGCCAATTCCCTGAAGAGGAACAGGACTGGCTCAGACTGTCGTTTCCGGCCACATTTGCTCCTACTTGGAGAGACAAAAGAAAAGTCCACGGTCCGCCCCTTGTCCGAGCGCTGCTGGCCCGGACCGCTTATTCCCCACTCAGCAATACAGTGGGCTCCATTCAAGCGCACCCGTCCCAAGTTCGCATGGAATATAAAGCCTTCTGGTAAAGCGCTTGCATTTCTAACGTTAACTTTTCTATTAATTACCGTAAAACGTACTGATTAAATTAGATGTACTAACTTATTTTCTTTGCGGAGTTTTTACGGCAGCATATAGTTTTACATTTTGACGGGCTCATTTTTTAAACATTTTGTTTTTGATACTTCTGTTTTAAAAGAGAAAGATTTTGATATAAAAAAAAAAATTTACAATAGGCTTTCATCGGTGTCATTTTACTGTAGGGTAATTTCTATGCAAAAGGAACCTACATTAAAAAAAAACCATATCTGGGAAGCAGTTTGACTGGCCAAGGAGATACTGGGAGTCCCGCAGTCAAGTTAGAAACGGACACATTCACTTTCGTCATGTGATTTAGGTGTATCCTGCTGTGATTACCTGGACCACATCATCTTCATCTTCTATTTGTAAATTGAGATCAGAGTCGAGACAATGATTTTAAAAGTAGTTTATGGTTTTCATATGATTAGCTTATACGGAAGACTGGGTTGTAGTACTAACAAGCAAATAGTTAATTTCACAAATATATATTTAGAGTCACGCGTTCATTAATGAGGGACGAAAGAAAAGATATTTAGATTTTTATGGGATTACTTGAAGTTTCGGATAAACTGAACAGTGCCTAATGTACCCAGCATCTTTTGGAAATCATGGCTTTGTCGCAGATACACTGTTTGGACGATAATAACGTGAACTTAAGAACGAATGAATCCAAACCCGACTTTTTTTATAGCGAGGACCAGAGACTGGCACTGGAAGCTCTTATTAAGGACGGACGAGATGCTTTCGACAGTTATATTCAGGAGCATAATGTGCGTGAGTTCTTGTCCGAACTCGAGGTGGAACGGCTGGCAAGTGTTGCAGAGGTGTATGAGCCTGGTACGGTCCGCGTGAAAGGAAAGCGGCAGGACAGCAGTGAGGACGAAACTGCATCCCTCCAGTACTGGCCAGATCGCTCGGACTACTCAGTGCCAAGTCTTGACCTGGGATGGCCAGACTGCGCCTCGTTCCGAGGAGTGACCCGTGTGAATGTTTACACACAGCCGCCAGCCGAGGGTCAGGCGCACATTAAAGAAGTTATTAGGAAAACCATAGCGCAGGCTCAAAAGGTATGAGTACTTTAATAACTAATTCATCACTGTTTTCCACATGGTTAAAGAGAACCTTTCATATATGTTAGAGTGCAGTGAATTACGTACAAGAACTATAGTTATCACTTAAGTGTAGCATTGCTTTGTGAAAGTGACAGTGTTGTCTGTATTACTGCAGTTCAGTTTCTGACATAAAACGGAACAATCTGGTTTTAAACAAATGTCTTAAAACAGACGAACTTACATAGTACTTGTTATAAGTAGTACCCCCTCCCCCTTATGTGTACACTGCACCCCATATTGTCTAGTTCCTGTGTCTATGTTGCACCGTAGTCCTAAGGAAACGCAGTTTCGTATCACTATATATCTGTCATATACATGGTACATGACAAGACTATAAAGTTCACTTTAAATTTAAATAAAGTCCGCTCGAGTTGTATCCACCATGAACTCATTCAGATGCAGAGGTTTTAAAAAACAAAATGTGCATTTATATTCTGATCCACAGTTTATACTGCTTTTGTCATTTTGTGCTGTCATCACAACCTGTAAATTATATATCAGACAGACTGTTACCATTGCCTTTACATAAAAAACCAGTAAAACAACATTGACACAGTACTTTTTGTTTTTTGGTACGTGGGTCAGTTAACAAATATGTCTTTTTTTTTTTTTTCCAACTCCAGACCAACACACACCCTGTATTGTTGTGCATTTGTGTGCATTTTAAGGTGCCTGAACATAACTGTAATCGTTCATCTTAAAGATAGGCATCTTGCTTTTCATACAGGCAGCAGTTTGCATATGCTGTTCTTAATATTTTGCATGTTTTCTCTAAACACATTTTAAAAAGAGCCCTAAGAGTTCTGTGTTGCGTTTCTGCATACCTGTAGAAAGCCACCATGAACAGTTAAATGTGCACATTAAAAAGAAACATATACTTCTGAATGATTGCAAATATCGCATTTAAAATATATATTTTCTTAACGTTTCATCAGCCTGCAGGAGGTCATTTAAAAAGCAAACACTTAAGACAAGCCCGGGTATGAAACATGAGACAAGTTGCCTGAGCTCTTCTCTGTCAGTTCCATTTGAAAGCACTTTGTTTCTGCTCTGCCAGGTCATTGCTGTTGTCATGGACCTGTTCACAGATGTGGACATATTCATCGACCTGCTGGATGCCGGTTTCAAGCGGAAGGTGGCCATTTACATTATCCTGGATGCCTCTGGACTGTCGCACTTTCTTAGCATGTGTAGACGAGCTGGAATGCACAAGGGACACCTAAAGGTATGTTGTCTTATTCCATGCTTAAGTGTTGCCAACTGCCACACAAAAATGCTATCAGACCACTGCAGGCCCAGACACACACACACACACACACACACACACACAATTTATTTTAAAGAGATGGGTACAGTGTTGAATAATGCTCATTAGTTCTGTAGTCTTTTTATAATCAGTATTTTATTTCCCCAAATGAGAGTTATTTTTTAGAGCCGTGTTTTATTAATGGAGTTAAACGTGACTAATGGGTAACTCAGAGTGACGTTCAACAGACTTCCTTCAGTGACAATGGCTGGGTCAGGCCATGTAGACTCACGGTCTGCTGGGACCACATGGGTTACAGGCTCAGTGATTCATGTCCACTACACATTCTAGACATTCCTATTCCACCAATGATAAGGCAGAAAGGCAGAGGTATCAGAAAACACAGGTACGCAAGCCCCCGCGTTTCGTTAAAGCAGTTCTGATGAAAGTGTCCAAAGATGTGGGCTGTAGGGAATTGTGGTGGATATCCAACAGGAGACTGCAGGCATCCTCGTTGCACAAATAAATGATAGAAAAAAAGCTTGCTCGCCCAGACAAGCTGGTCTACTGCTCAAACCGCTAGCCCTGAGGTTAAACGAGAAAGCCGGGGCGGGGCTGGGGTTCAGACAAAAGCGGGTTGAGATAACAGATGTTTTTGTTGTATAGCCACACACACATTTTTGGAACAGGATTAGATTTGTACCATAATATAGGTCAGAAGAAAAAACTATTATACTGACATAAGTTCCACTGTAGGTTCTGTATTGGATGTCGAGTGCTTTGTAAGTCTCATAAGTAAAGGTAATTAGTCTGAAGCTGGCTGTCATTATACTATGCTTACACTGTTTTTGTTATTGAGCTCCTGTGTTGCTGTCTTCTTGCGTTTCAACTTTTTAAAATTGCATGTCAGGTGAACGGCTTTACAGAGCCATCATTATTTAATGCTTTTAATAATTTAATTACACATATGCTAACCCCAATCTTTAAATTCTGAATACTACAGTTATGCAAACCTTGCATCCCCTGCAGCAAGGCAATGATTAAAAAAAAAAACTTTCCAATAGAACCTGACAGTAACACAACAGTGTCAAAGATTGATTTGCTTACTAAACACTTTTGTAACTTTAGCCCTGCCCTTTAGTCAAATTGGATTAGACTTTGGGGTAGCCTGTGGCCTCAGGCAGTCAACAACAAAATTGGCAGAAGGTTTGGACTCATCAACAAACACTGACAAGTAGAGAACGAATGCAGCACAATAAAAGGCTTCCATCAAGGACACAGTCAGTTACTACATTCATCCTTTGATCAAGATGTGGCAGCGTAGCTGGAGAGGGACACGCAGACAGAGCAGACAGAGCACACGCTGCCCACATTGCCACGACTACAACACATTACTGCTGTCTGCGAAAAAGCCGGACAGTTTAAAATGCTTGACCTACATACCGGTCACTCACAGTGCACATATTCTTCTGTGCAATTTATGGACATACAAGCCTTACTCAAGGGTCAGGCATGTGACTGCTTTTGGAGCAGCTCACAGTTAAAGCAGCTGCAGCTGTTGATCATTCACAGACACGCAGCCTGGCCCTCAGCTTTTTGTGTCGTGCAGATGAAGAAAAGTTCTTAGACCTTCCCAGTGAGGCTGTTCTCAGTAATGGGATATTGACTGGGGATTCATGTGCTCATTTTATTTTTGGCGTAGAGGTGTAACGCATGCTGATGTGTTAACGCTACTCTTTTGTGCTTTAGGATGTCAGAACATGCTCCTTTTACATGGGCATTCAGAAAGCATTTATGTGCCATGGTGCCCTAGATCTCATCTAAACAATAACAGTTGGGAAATTTGCAAGTGCTTTAGACAGCAGATTTTCATGACTTGGGCCTTCTGTGTGTGATTATAAATTCCACAGCACAGCACCACTGGAGTGACTGGACCTCTCAGAAGTCTGCTTATCATTATTCACATGTGTAGAACATTAAGTGTTTTCTTTAAATTTGACAGAATTCCCCCTCCCCACTTCTGGCTGGTAAATCTGTCTGTGGTGAAATGAAAGAATGTTGAATGGGAAAAGTATGCATTTGAGTTTGAGAAATTAAGAGGGAAAATTTGCAGTATAAATGGTAGTTTTGAAAACTGGGTTATCTAATACTGTTTGGAGAGCTGGAGTACGTGTAGGTTTTTCTTTAAATCCTGTAGGTAATGACTTCGTGAACAATGCCAAATTAACTTAATTAATTACTTTAGTTACATTGGAAGGTGATTGACTGAAATAAAATTTTTTTTTAATCATTTTGAGAAATAACTGCCAGATTTTTCATTTCATTTGCTGAAAGAGAAAATGTTCACTTCCCACAATATTATTTACTTCTGCAGAACCTGCGAGTTCGCAGCACCAGGGGAACAGAGTTCTACACCCGCTCAGCAAGGAAAGTCTTTGGATCCTTGGGGCAAAAGTTCATGTTCGTGGATGGGGACAGGGCAGTATCTGGGTCTTACAGGTGTGTGCAGAAGCTTCTGAATATATGGAATCAAATTACATACACAAATATGGAGTCAGTCACTTCTGTTCTTTTAAAAGATTTGTTCAAATGTATTGTATAACTTGAACAAAATGCAGTTTTTTCCACTTATGTTGCTTATGTTTTTCAGTTTCACATGGACAGCTTCCAGACTGGACCGAAACATCATCACAGTACTTACAGGCCAGGCAGTTGAGACTTTTGACAAGCAGTTTCAGTACCTTTACTTGACATCTGAGGCCGTGAACTTGACTGAGGTGAATATGGAGATGGAACCTGAGCTAGAACGGATCCCGGCACCTGTCCTGGCACCAATACCATCTGCTGCTGTAGCTCGCAGACTTATAAACCCTAAATATGCTCTAGTCACCAATAACACTTTAGAGGCTGATGGCAAGTCATCTTCAGGAAACGAACATAAAAGTAAAAACCCTATAGCAAAAGTGCTTCGGCCACCACGAGAAATACCAGAACCCCTTCCAATTCACCCTGGTCTTCTAAACTTAGAACGAGTCAGCATGATCCCTTACCTGCCCACCTGGCCTGAACCCGATCCGCCAAGTGATGTCATTGGGTTTATCAACATTCGTGATTCCAGCAAGCCTATGCAAGTCCACCTTATGCGCTCTGAACTCTTTGAGACATCACAGGCCATTCGATTCAAGGAGCCCTTTGTTCCACCCGAGGATCCTCTTTCTCAGAAAACCTGTTCCAGGTTGAAACCCATTAAAAATACAGATCCTAAGGTTCCCAAAAGCAAAGAAAACACAGAATCAAAACACCACAATACTTCGAATGAACAAGGGAGTGCAAAAGAACCTCTGGATCAAGTAGGTCCTCCAGTTATCCAGGGCCAAGAACAAACACAATCTCAAAACCGGGAGATGCTGGGTGAACCAGGGAATAAAGCACACAGTACAGATCAAACACATCCACTTGATAGCCAGGATAAGGAACACACAGAGCCCCAAAACCAGAAGACACTGCATGTTCCAGGCCATAACACTCAACCAAGGGATCAAACACAATCTCCAGTTAATCAAAACCAAGAATACAACCAGTTAAAACATCACAAAACCGTGGATAAAGATGAAAGTCTGGTACAAGCAACAGAAAAATCACTTCCTTTAGTTTCTAAGGATCCAGTAAACAATGTGCACACAGATGAGGATACTCTGGATAATTTACAAGATAAAGCACAAATTATTGAAAAAACACATCACCCAGTTCCTCAGGAACTGGCACAGAAAGAGTCCAAAGATGAAATGGCCCTAGATGGGCTAGGCTGCAAAATGCAACCTACAGACTACACACATTCTCCCTGTGTGGAAAAACAACTTACCCAGCCCCAAAATCAGGACACGCTGCTTCAAAAAGGCAGCAATGCACAACTTTATGCTCAATCCCATTCAGAAAGTAAAACACAACCTACAATTCAAACACACGTTTTAGGTCCTCAGAATCTAGAGAAAGAATGCAAAGACCAGGGAATTTGTATAGAGAGGAATGTAAAACTTATAGATCAAAGAGATTCTTCAGTATCCCCAAAGTCAGGACAAGCACACTCCAAATTCAGAGGAACTGTGGATGTACAGGGAGGAAAAGCTGAAACTCCAGATCAAAAGCATATTTTGGAAGAAAAAGAAGCATTCTCACCAGTCCCTAAACCAAGAACTATTCATCTGGTATTTGATTCAGACCCAGGTAAAGACATCAGCATGGTGATGCACAACAAAGTGGACCCCAGTCATGGTCACACCTCAGACCATAGCATTAAACACACAGAGGACTCAGTAGTACATGGTAATGTATCCTTCTCAACTGTGCAAACAGATAAAGAATCACCAGAAGGTGATAAGACATGTCTGCGTACAGGTGATCAAAAAGATGAAAACGTACTAATGATAATGGAAGGACACAGTGGAAGTGAGTCTCCTACAAAGGGCTCTGATGTCTCCTCAACATCTGAAGAGTATTTTGAATGTGTTGACAGTGATAGTTCAAATTTGAAGCCTGAGTCTCTATATAATGGAATACACAACAGGCTAACACCTTTAGAAGACCATGGAAATCCTGGTAGGCTGAAAACTAAAAAAGTTGTGAAACAGTCAATTATTGAGCCACAGACAGAAAAACAGCAGCAAGATGGCAGACAAAAAGAGCTGGAGACCATGTGCTTAGAGATTGCAAGCAAACAGAAGCTGATTGCCCAGAGGTCTTATGGTAATGACAAAAAGGTATGGACCGTCTTGAAATATGCAAATTGCTATAAAGATTAAATTTTAAAAGTGTGCCTAAAACCCATTAATTTGAGCATGCAACCTTTCAATCACAAGTCAAGTTCTTTGACCACTCTGCATTATACTGTGAATTGTACACTGTGCCACTTGTGTAGATAGTGAGTGAGAAGCTCAGGCATTAATTAGCACTTTTGTTCACAGCAGCATCATATGTCACTTCACTCCCCACTCAGCAACGCCTGGCTAGTCCAAAAGGACCAGGAGAGAGGGTACACCAAGCCAGAGATCAATGGAAACAACAAAAGCCATTGTCCAATCAAACCTGCTGAGCAACAGAGATCAGGGTCGTACCTTGTAACACGTGGGGTTAGGGCTGGCCAGGGTGGCATACTGTCCAACCGCAAGGCTTATAAGAAATGTTCTGTAGACACCTCATCTCAGAAGGGTCGTTCCCAGGGCTCTTCTAAAAGGCTGACCCAGGCACAGCGGGCTAAACCCAAGTCTGCCTGGTTTTTAAGCCAAAGTATACTCCCACGGAGGTATCCTGCCTCTCAAGGGAACAATCTAACCCCCTTTGGGATCCCGTTAGCCAGCCTCTCTCATTTTAAGCATCTCAGGCAGAAGATCCCAGGCAGTACCCTTGAAGTCCTGCAAACAACAGCAAAGGTGACAGCCCCAGCCACACAGGAACAGTACTTATAAATGGCTCAGCGGGTTTGAGGATTCTGATATTTGCACCCCCCCCCCCTTTGTAAGACAGTGTTTCAAGCTTGACACAGTAATCTTAGCCATCTACAGAAGGTCCTCGGGTTACGGACCCGACGTACGGCGTTTCATGGTTACGGCGCCATCTCCCATAAATTTATTCAGAAAGACTTGTAACGTCATTCCAACGTATGGCATTTGCGACGTTAAAACATAGTTCGCGCGGGAACTACTTGGCTGGCGGAGCAGACGAATACGACGTTAACCGGCGCTAGATGAGGAAGATGCCATTGTTTACATTTGTCGCCGGTGTCCATATGAGTGACGTGGGTGCTTATGTAGGTGGGTTCTGGCTTACGGTGAAAATCACGTTACGTCACGCCGTAGGAACGGATCTCCAACGTAAGTCGAGGACCTACTGTATTAAATTGAACCAAGGTTTGAAACCAGACAACATCTTCTGCAATAGATGGCATGGACTTCCTCTTCTGGTGAATGGATTTACACAAAAAATGTTACCTCATAATGGTTATGATAATGGTTATCATTATATATTTATGACCTATAAGGAACAAACTGCAGACCTGGTTTTTAGTTGAGCTAAAAAGACACTGATCACAAACAACTTGATCACAGTTGAATTTTTTTGCATTTCTGACATAGTGTATGTAAAATATTTTAATCTGTCATTAGGTGAAATGTAGTGAAACTGGTGCTTATTTGTGACTTCCTTATGCATTGTAAAGGTTGCTTTGCTGACTTTCAGCATTGTGTGACTGGAACTCATTGTGTTTATAAAACATTGTGTTTAAAAAGGCATGTGCATTTTTTGCACCTGTTATCTATTAGGAACACTGGAGAAAAGAAGACTGTGAAAAGACCTAAATAAAATTGTATCAGTTACAGTGACACTAAATCTATATTTTTAATGTTTCATCAGAACAAGCTTTTGATTGCCATTTACTAAATGTACTTTGATGTGAAAAAGTGGTTTCTTGTCACTGTTTTTGAACATACCTAAGATGTTAAAAGGTTCTGCAAAACAGCTGTATAAGAATTTGTATATGAATAACTGATAATTACAATGAAAAGTTAAGTAAATGTATTATTGATGCCATAATGCCATAGTGTCGTTGCATGTAATACAACATAGTGTCTATAGCATTATTTTTAAAAGAAAAAGGATTTAAAATTACTGCCAAAATATTACACAACAAAATGACAGAAATTCTTGATATGGAAAAAGAAATGTTGTAACATCATCCATCCATCCATCCATTATCTGAACCGCTTATTCCTGGTGAGGGTCGCGGGGAAGCCTGGAGCCCATCCCAGAGCACATAGGGCGCAGGGCAGGGGACACCCAGGGCAGGGCGCCAACCCACCACAGGGCACACACACACACACACACACACACACGTTGTAACATCAGTTTAAGGGTATAAGCAATGATCCCTCTTGCAGAATTTTTCAGTTTTATATTGAGAAATAGGAGTATAAAAATGGCTCGTATAATCCATCATCCTTACACTATGCCTTTGTCTCTAAAACATCTTTTTTGTAAACAAATGGATGTATTGGTTAACTATAGTGGACTTTCCTCAGTGCTATTTTAGAATCCTATAGTGAAGTTGTCCTCCTGAAGGCAGGAAACACAAACATAGTTTGTGTCTGGGTGGGGAGTGAGTTTTAAAAAATTCACTTGGTTCTATATGTATGGTAATGTAGTTTTGTCTCAGGTTCCTGGCAATAACTACTGGCTACTTTGAAGTTGAAATGTTCCTCCTTTTGTGCTGAGCTAATAGGCATGTAAGTGAATCATCTGGTGTCTATGTACAAACAGTAATTATGTACATAACACTTCTGGTTTAACAAGTTACATAGCTGACCCACTAAGTTATGGCAACTGGCATTATTGTTCTGCTTGCAGTCATGCATTTACAAAGCAAAAATTTAATAAAACAGGGTTAAAACTGTGGTAAAGCTTTTTAAAGAGTGTTAAAGAAATACATAGACTTTTCTAGAGAGTTAGCTCCCAACTAGCATTCATTTACCAGCAAGAGATTTTATTTAATACTGTATATGCTGTGATGTGTAAATATGTATTATGAAAAATGAAATCATGTTTAATTGCTCACTAACTATACAAATTTTATGTGATTATTCGTCAGAGGGCCTCCTTAAGGAAAATAATTGTCTAGTAGAGGTAAGAAAACAGCGGGTTTACAGCTGTACATTCTCAAGGCCTGAAAACTGCAAAGTTATTAAAGTTCTACCGATGGACAATATGAAATGCAAAAAATATTTAAAATTGCGAATATTTTATAGCAAAATATTATTTTCCCAAGGGGCTTTAAACCATTTAGTTTTTTTAGACTGCTGTTTCAATTCTGTAAAGAGGAATTATCAGTGGTGTAAGTGAACTGTCTCATGATCCTGTAATTATGGTAGCAGTACTGATTGCAGCCATTCATAGACACTTCATAAGTACGCGCCCCACCTGTTTGGGTTCTCTTGGCTCATCTGTTTGTCGTGACAGTTTAGAAACTGCAGCTTAAGTGAAAGAGGTCTGCCAAAAATCACCTGCACAGACAAGACTTAACACCTGATTCATCTTTAAAGCAGACACACCCATGGTGAAGAAAATCGTTAAGCTCATATATACCAGCTCCACCCCATATGCAAGAAAATTTGGGTTCTTTCCCTAAGCAATGAAAGTTCAACCTGTACGGAGTTACCGTACCTCAAAAGAAAAACACACCATTTCCTGTAATTTCGCTACTGTTTTTCAGTGGCAGGACTTTTCATTCCAGTACTGATATGAGTGGTTTTTAAAAATTTATCATTCATGTTATATTTTATTGGAAACTAGGCAGCGTATTTCAGACATTTACTCCACCATTGTTTCTTGCAGGCTTTCTGAACATGTCCCACTTTCCTGACATAGAACTCTGCTACAATTGGGCTTCCTCAACTTTAACAGAATATTCAATACTTCTTTTAAACATAAAATCCACTATTTTTCCAGTTAATGTTCAGATGCTGCCTGTCATTTTAGTTACACAAGGTAACGTAACATGGAAGATGAGGCACTGGAGGCATGGAAGGTAGAGGTTTAATGTGGGAAGATAAGAGGAGGAGCAAAAGCCTTGTTTATTCCCATCAGACTGTATAAATGCTGATAACCTAAGAAAGAGTTTGGCCCCTTGCCCATGCTTCAAAGGTTCTCTAACCACAAACTGTCAAGTTCACATAGCTTAACTTTCAATAAGATAACAGACTAGTTAGAGGAATGGATGACTAACTTCCACCTTCTGAACACATGGCTGGAGACGTGGCTAAGCATGTTAGAAAAGTCATGAGCTTGCCACATGTAGGTATGACATCACTGTGGGCACAGTGCGGAGCAACTCTGATTGATCCAAGAACAAATACAGTAGGGTGGGGAGCCACAAGCGAGCCATTTTTCTTTAAAAAATGTTGCTGGTTCAAGCTTTAGGATAGGCTGTCCAGTTTAGTACTATATGGTAGGTGCCAACACACCTCAGTGGTCGTTTTGTAATTTATTCTAAGGCTACACGACCAGCCTCCATTACCACATTATCTCAAAGCATTGCTTCAAACCAGAGCAATTAGACAATTTACACCACCTATAGTCTACAAAAAGATAATGTATTTGTCTCCCCCTACTGACACAATATTCATAATTCTGAGTTTGTTCCGCTTTCCTGTTGTCAAAAACATGGTCCATTTGAACACCTAATCTATTTCTATTTTTTTTTCCAGTAAGTCCACTTAAAATATCTTCAAGGCCAATAGCCCCATGACATAAGTGTCATTACTGAATTTAAGTTTGTATACCAACTGTAACGTTTCACCAGACATTAAATTGGATGCACAAGCATGTGATCCTTCAAATTCATTCCTTGCTCCTCTTGCAAAATGCATATCTTCCGACACCTTAAAGCTCTCTTCTGGTTGTATAACTCTACAGTATATACAGAAAAAAAATATATATACAGAATTTTTTTTTTTTTTTTAATATTTCCATCTACTAGTAGTTTGTGGCACAGCAGCTGCTAGGCGTGGTTAGCCTGTGCTTTTAATCTGCCTGCTCAGATTCAGACAACTTTATTTCTCCCAGATAGGCAACTCTGTTTAACAGCCTACAAATCCACAACAAACATGACAACACAAAAACATATACACATATAGAAGTGCAGTGACCAATACAAAATTAAACAAGTCTGTGTGTGACAGTGTGCAAAACAAGTCAGCGTGCAAAAGGTCAGTGTGAGAGAGAAAAAAAAAAAAAGGACAAATAATATGAGATGCTTTGAGCAATGATTCCTTTTTCTGTTTGAATTACATGTTTCTTCCACAGGGAACATAGATCTGTTTTCTGAAGTATGATTATCTTTGGGCATTATATAAAATTATCTTTTATTTTCACCAAACTATTTTCATTATTTCTGTCCCTTGCAGATAGCCCACCAAACCAGTAAATAAAACAGAAAGTCAAAACACCTTCAATACAAGACTGATAGAAGGTGGTCAAAATTGCATTACAAACTTTAAGAGTATGAGCGTCGACAGCAGATGGACTCTCTGCTGTCCACACTTAACAATCAGCTTTGTGTTCACATTTAGCTTTAGTAACACAGTTCCAAGACACTTAAAAGTATCTACAATTTCAGCTTTGGAATCATTTATAACGCAAAGTTTATGTTTGTCACAGTTTCTTCAAAAATCAATAATCATTTCTTTTGTTTTTGATACATTCAAGTTTAGAGATTTTTTTTGCACCAGTCAACAAAAGCAGATAGGTGATTCAGATCTCTAAATTACAAAGCAGTGACAAAAATAGTGTCATTTGAAAATTTTACCAGGAAACTATTCTCTGTTTGAGATCTACAGCTATCTGTATCCATCTATCCATCCATTCTCCATACCGCCTTATCCAATTCAGGGTCGTGGGAAGCCTAGTATCCATCCCAGGAAGCAAAGGGCACAGGGCAGGGGACACCCTGGGTGGGGCACCAACGCAACACAGGGCACTTGCACACACCACAGGCAATTTATAAACACCAGTCAACCCAACCTCCATGTCTTTGGTCCATGGGAAGAATTTAGAGAACCCGGAGAAAACCCACCAAGCATGAGGAGAACATGCAAACTCCACACACACACAGACCCGAGGCAGGAATCGAGCCCTGGGGCTGGAGGCACAAGGTGATGGTGCTATTTGTATAAAAGATAAAAAGCAAAGGTGAGAGAACACATCCCCAAGGCGAATCTGTACTTCCAGAGGACCACGGGATTTGACAAAAGTCCATTTACCAACAGCTGTGTTCTGAAAGTTACAAAAATGTAAGGTCAACATTAAAAGCTGATTCAGTAAACTGAAATATAAGCCAAGTTGGTCAATTTAAGTGTGGGGTTGCATTTTGTTAAAAGCCAAAGAAAAAAAAACACAAATAAAAGTTGTACATAGGAGGATGGTTTTTTCAAAATGCTTATAGAATCTATCAAAAATAAAGATGTTCGCATGCGTCACACTTTTCCCATCTTGATAAGCAAACTGCAGGGTTCTAGTCTGCCAGTTACAAATGTTGTAATTGCATCCCTTAAAATTTTCATTAAAATCTTCATTACAAGTGATTAATTTCATTCTTTTGACTAAATAATAGTCAAGGTTTTCCATATAGAGGGAAACTGACAAGTCAACACACTTTTGGAAAAGTATTGCGAAGACCTTGCTGAGCTGCTTGACACAGTAACACAAAGTACGCCCACAAATGGCGTCAGGGCCACCGGCTTTCCTTATACTGATTTTCTTGAGTAGAGCTGTGATGCCTTCTTGGGGTTTACTTTCTCTCAGGTGCAAGAGAATCTCTTAGGCTGGAAGTATCTTACAGAGTCAGTCCTTTCAAATCTATACAAAAAGGCATTTGGCAAGTGCCTATTCTCTATTCCATTAACCTTAAAAGTTTGCTTAATTTCACTAGTATACTGGTTTAGAGGCCATTGACTTAATCCTTTTCCAGGCAGCTCTCAGACCTCCAGTACTATTATTTTCTATTTTTTCTGTTTCATCTTAGCCCATGTAATCTCTGACTTTACTTCTACAGCTATGAGCTTTATCTTGTGAAAATCACCAGTAAAAAAAAAAAAAAACCTAATTATCACTAAGTTCTTTAGTTACCCACGATTTATTTGGATAAATAACCTTCTGCCATGGGATAAATAAGTCCATGCAAAAAAGACATGTTCTATAAAAGCTCTTCAAAATCCTCACAAGCATCATAAAAGCGTTACCAGCCTGTGCAATCAAAGCAGGCTTGTAAAGAGGTAATGTTGCCTCTGACCAAATTTAAAATTTTTCTCCCTGCACTTAGTCCTTCTTAGTACAGGTTTATAAATCGACATTAGATAAACACTGAACAGGTTGGTATGGAAAAAGATTATCCGCTGTGGCGACCCCTACAGGGAGCAGCTGGAAGTGGAGGAAGAAGAAGAACAGTTATGGTCTGAAGCTCCAAAATAGCACATGGACAGCATACAAAGACTCAAACTATCCTCACTGGTGGAAAGACACCCATAATTCCAAAAAACGTTATATCAGCACATAGTGCACCAAAGGGTGTACTGATTAGAACAAGAATAGGACCCCGCACACACGCGCACGCACGCACACACAAAAGCCTTCAGTTGGAGTTTCTCTTTATTTAATCAAACTTGCCAAAAAATAAATACAAAAGCTTTCTTTAGATTTGCACATTAAAAGATGACCTCATTTATATGCTCCCTTTCCAAACACAAATCAATTTAAAAAATGGAATACTGTGTCATTCACTCTTTCATAAAATAAAATTCAAACATGAAAGCAGGGCATATTTCTACAGACTATAACATCTCTCAAACTTCAGAAAGTATACCCCCCACAAAAGCATACAAAACGAACTACCATCTTAAGTCATCTTTAAATAAAGGCAGTAAACATTTGGTGTTTAATAAATGGCCAGTGGTCTGCATTTGTCAAGCACAGTCTAAAGGTCTACTCTCAAAGCAAATGGTTATTTAATGGCATTATTACAGAGCAACAAGATGCTGGAAACCGATGCTGGTCCATATTACCGTGCCATACAGCCAATAGTGAAAATGAACTACATTCCCAACAATTTTTCTTCATCACACTACTGTACTTACAAGCACATTTTCTCATAATGGCATTTCAGGGCTCTAGTCCCTTTTGCTTTGCCCCCTGGGAGGTATACCACCCTGGACTGATCTACCAGACTACTTCATAAGCAATAGTATTATATCAACCTATCACCATCAGTGTATCAAGAAAACACACATGATGCTTCAGCTGTGCATTCTCTCAAAATCTCACTGTATAGATAAATTAGCCTCAGTGGGTGAAGTGTGACAAGACTGTAAATATGGAGAAATCCAGAAGGCCAGCTCTGCTTGGCATGTTATAGAGAGAGTACCATATACCCAATAACAGCACAAGCTTCAAGGAGTGCAGAGTGAAGTAAACCATTACAGACCTAAAGACGAAAAACACCAATAAGAAGATCCCCTACTACAAGGCATTGACATTGAAAAAAAAAATTGCAAACAAGGAGTGAAAGAGTTAAACTGCTCCAATCAAAGATCTACTGATGCTGCTTCCATGAACTGCACAGTTCCAGGCTTGTGTAAATACATGACAAGACAACCCTATAACTACAGTCTGACTAGACAAACTTCTCTCTACAGCAACTCATAAGCCACAAACTAAATATCATCTTGAGCAACATAGCAATGAACAAACCACAACTTAAAATCTCTCAGCAGTTAAGCACAAAAAAGCATACGGTCAGAGAGCTCACAGAAAAGTTAAAGGACAAAAAATAAAAATAAAAAGGGAGGGGTTGGAGGGGGCAGTGATTTTGCCAGCACATTTCCTGCTTTTATTAGTCATCTAAGCCAATGTTGCGGAAGAGATAGGACATGGACTCCCCATTGTGGATACGGCGGATGGCCTCGGACAGGATCATGCTGATGTCCACTGTCTTGATCTTTGGACACCGAAGCTTCTGTATCTCATGAGGGATGGTGTTGGTCACCACAACCTGCCAGGAAAGGGGTTGTACAACAGTAATAAATCGGTAAATAGTTCTTCACCATACCTCATCTCAATGTGGCTATTAGTCAGGACCACTGTTGGTGACCCTTAAAAGCATTACACCCTTAAGCACCCTCTCCCTCAGCTCAGCTGAGATGGCTTAGCAAAGCAAGCACTTCACCTCATCAATGGCAGACTCCTCAATTAGCCGTGGGGCATCTGAGGACAGGATACCATGCGTTGCCATAACATAGATCTTATATGCCCCTCGCTCCTTCAGTGTCTCTGCTGCTGCCACAAAGCTGTCCACATCATCAATGATGTCATCCTAGGGAAAGCAGGCCATAATACCCAAAGGCATAAAGAGCAATGACAAAGGTATAGAAAGGGAGAGAAGGCTATAACAGTCACAAGTTTTATAATTCAAAAAGTAATAATACACTTAATTTAATCAACACAAGCACTTTCACGGAGGCACCTTCACGAATTGCAGAGAGATTTGTGACTCTCACCACTATGATTGCAATCCGACCTCCCACGTCTCCCACCACAGTGATTGGGGGCTTTTCCTTTGGGATCAGCACTGCACAACAGAGCAACGCGAAAAGCAAACATCAAGCATGTATGTGCAGTTAAAGAGGCAGTAGGTATAGTGGTGCTCAAGGAACTGCGGCTACATCTGTCAAAAAGGTACAACCTGAATGCCTTCAGCTGTGTGAGTGGGTACCCAGATTTGTAATCTGTAGATGTGAGATATATGAAACATGTCAGCTGGGTGAATGGTGAAATGCGTGTGCGAATGGTGGGGTGGGTGGCGCCTTCTCACAGGGGATTTCTAGGCTGGGGTGTATGGCTGCCACGTTTTTCACCGTGGGCGGGGAGTGGCGCCCATCCACCATGTCTGACTCTGCGTCCTGCGCTTCACCGTGGATGACAGCTATGCCAAGCCTCAACCTCTCAGCAAAAGACTGAGCCCTGTGGAGCAGGAGGATGGATCGTTGTTTCTTGCACAAAATGCAACAACACAATATATACTGACGATCCCACACACTGACCTTTTGGCTGAGGCTGGAGATTTGGCCACAATCACAGCATTTCTGTAGTCTGGGATCTGTGGGTCACAAAACTCACTTCATGACAGAGATTTGCACAAACCTCAGGACTTAAGGCAACACCATAAAGGCTCATAATCAGTTTGCCACAATTGCTCGCTTCATGGCAGCCACACCTCTTCCTGGATGTACTGCAGCAGGAAAGGAGAGGCCCGAAGGTTGTCCACAGGGATGTTGAAGAAACCCTGGATCTCTTTTTGATGAAGGTCCATAGTAAT
The DNA here is from genome assembly GCA_025773905.1 of Chitala chitala. Classification (NCBI taxonomy): domain Eukaryota; kingdom Metazoa; phylum Chordata; class Actinopteri; order Osteoglossiformes; family Notopteridae; genus Chitala; species Chitala chitala. The sequence goes on along the minus strand of JABJVR010000038.1, from coordinate 6,691,344 downwards.
CAAATGGGTTAGACCTAAGCACACAAAACACAGCAATGCAGTGAGATTGGGAAAGGGAGGGGATAACTACAACAACTGCAACACACAGCCTAATGTACTTTGTAGCTTCAGTTTTTTTAGGTGGGTGTTCCAATTGAACCATTTATGCTTCATACTCCAAATAAATTTCTCCCCTACTAAGCTGTCTTCTTATAAAGTGAGAGGGTGAAAGGTTTGTGCCAAAGTATACTCATAACACCCCCTCCCCAACTAGTAATGAGAAAGCTAACCTGCTTTGCACATCATGGAGGCTAACAGCTTGGAAACGATAGAGCCCCTCTTGCGCATTTTGCACTGCTTGCTGTAGGGGAAGTAGGGTACGACCCCTGTGATGCTGCGGGCGCACGAGGTCCGGCAGGCGTACACCATGATCAGCAGCTCCATGATTGTTGTGTTCACATCCCTGAAACACACCCATGTCAGCTGGTTGCTGTTTTTAAAACCCTATACTAAAGTCAGGGAACAAGTATGACACTAAGATTAATTAGAATGTATGTTTGCTCAAGCTATTTCATGGATTACAGAGGTACACACATCATTTTTGGATCTCAAGCAGCAATTTATAGCAACATCCCAAAAGACAAAAAAACAAAAACATTGATGGTCAACAATGGCCTCTAGAGATCAAATATTGTCATTGCAGGAAAAAGCCTACCTGGAAACTGTCTGGATGATAAAAACATCTTTGCCTCTCACAGATTCTTGGATCTGCACACGCGTCTCTGGGGAAACAAGCAAACACAGAGGTGTCCCATTCTTGATGTCTGCCTTTTGACCATAATGATGACAATTTTGTATAGAGAAAGTTAAAAACAAAACGCAACAACATGATGTTTTAATAATAGGAGAGGTCACAAAACAACCCAAAAACCAACGGAGACCAGTGGCTTCAGTTTGGCAGCCTGAATCATAAACAGACACATAAGCACAAAAGCACCCTAGACAAAGAATATCAAATTCCATCAGCAAACAGTAGATCAGTCCTGCAGACTAAACAAAACTGTTACCGTTTGTCTCCTGCAAGGCATGCCAGGAATGAGTGTTCACTAAACAAACAGCGATTATCCAGTGCAACCTGTGCATACAGATAAGTGGGGCATCGCTGCCCAGAGCTGGTTCACTCAGTGTTGGATAATTACTGCCATGGAAATATTTATAACTCTTTTCCAGTAGAAATTTATAGTGGGGGGAAAAAAACATACAAATTCAAAATATCTATATGTTCCTACATCACATATGAACCTCAGAATATACGATGGTTTTGATGATGTTATAGATACAATTCAGGCAATGAGAAAAGCAAACATTTTACTTTTGCATTTTTAACATATTTTAAGAAGTTCAAAAATATGTACGCAACCTTTTGAAACATTGAGTGCTATAGTATACCTTCATCTATATGGGTGTTGAAGTACAACATCTACACTTTTTCCACAATGCAAATTTTAATGCAAACCAAACCCATTACGGTACTAGATAAGAACCAGATGACTGCAATGATCCTCAGGCAGATGCACCCGTACAAAACAGAATTTCACCAAAACAGCTGTAAGTTTTATAAACGGCTAGCTGCACAGTGGCAAGTCAAGCCACAGTCACATTTTTAGCATTGGGTGTACTGTGTGGAAAAAGGCTACACTCACCTCGGTTAGCCTCCTGGTACACTTGGACTTTTCCCAGCTCAACCCCAAGACGTCTGCAAACATGTGATGGAACACAAGCTTTAGGCTATGCCAGAAGTCCAAACAGCTTAAAGCAAATGCTTTCATGACAATGATGTACACTTCGGTTTGTTAGCTCTTAGGGTAAAGTTCCCACTTCCCTCTGGTGCAGAACATTTCTCACCCCCTTGAATCCTGAAATAAGTATATTTCTTTGCCTTGACGTAAACACAAGTTTTTCCACTAGCATCCAGGTCTTGCAATTCATATGTGCCACAATCAATTATATCAGAACATTTATCCATCATTAAAGACCTACAAACACTTAAATGCTCACAGTATATGGAATTCTTTGAAAGGGTTGTTGCAAAGCAATCTAAAACCATCAACAGCCCCAGTTTGCATAACCACATGTGTAAGCAAACAGATGGCACCTTCTGCCAAACAGGCCACGCCCCCACCCACTCACTCTGCAATCCTTTTGCCCAGCTCCCGGCCTGAGGGGTTGGAGTTGGCTGTGAAGATGACCAGGCCTCCCTTGGTGACATTCATGTCTTGTTGGGTCTCAGTGTCAACCTCTCGGGACAGTGGTTCCCTTGGCTCCCACGCAAGGCTCAACCCTGTCTGGAGGAAAAATTTCCATCTGGGTCATATTAACTGGGCCTAAATAGGCAAATATTCTCTGTTTAGCATAAGTCTAAAATTGCAACATTTGCAATTTCAGGAATTTATCAGTCATTTGACGCTATAGCATTTCAGCTTTCCCTACTGCATCACTTTTAAGCAACGAAATGACCCTTTTTCCCACTTCACTGGCCCAATTTGTGTAACAACGTGATGTTAACATTACGCTAATAAGCTATCCAGGTGATAGGGCAACGACTTGCAGAAACCAAGTATCCAGGAAAGACTCCATAGCAACAAGTTGTACATGAAAACAAAAATATAAACGCCATAAGCTAGCCGAGTTGTCATTGAAAGGTTACATTCTTCGTAGAGAATGCTTTAGTGTACATTTATTTTGTCCATGTTTACAAATAATTTTAAAATCTTGCATCCAAAGTTACAGATTGCATCAATAAACAACATTCCAACAACAAAAGCGCGTAGGTATGTTGTTCGGTTCGTTAAACTGAAGAAAACCTTATCTGGTCCAACCAATTTTTGATATTATCGCTCGTAGCAATTCTCACATCTGAAGTCGAATTTCATCGCTTCACTAGCTAGCCTATCGAGAAGTCTGGCAAGACTTGTGTAGATAAAAATGTGTGGCGCCTCTTCGCCTTTTAACTAGTTTTCAAGAGATGATAAGATCCAGCACACCTTATCTTACACTGACGGAGTTGTCCTGCCCTTTACAAACACTTGTCCTTTCTATGATCAATTACCCTACACATTACTCTCGGGACATGTGGAAATTCGTGATGAACACCATTCAGCAGACAACGTCACTCATCACCAAGGCTTCACAAGAAATATAATTGTTACCTTCCTGTTTATGGTTTACTGATATAAAATTCCGTGTTTCGTGAAAAACTTACAATCAAGTCCGGAGTCCCACCACTGCAAAAACACAAGATTACACATTTCACCAGTTTTTTCCTCTTTATTCGGTTCCGGCCCGCCTACCACTGTACGAGAAGCGCTTTCGACAGCCCCTCACAAGTGATTGGCGTGCAATTCGACCTATCGGAGTGAGGTTTTTTTTTTTTACTCAAAATACACTTTGTTAACCTCAAAGATGCTAGATGGACATTGAACATTCACCCAAGACGGACAGCTGAAAAAAACATGCACATGAATGTATGAACTCTCACCTCCTGAAAATCCGTATTATTTACAGCCATAGAGTCAAGCACTAACAGACATCAGAATCAGAGCTGCGTGCTCTGCTACCAGCACGCCGACATTTTGGCGTCCGTGTCGTGAGATACGGCTGCTCAACCAAGATGATGGTGTTGTGCAAACAGCAGTACTGCGCCGTCTGCCGGGAGAAATTTCAGAAGCTAGTAGTTCTAGCCATTTGTACGCGCTGCAAAATGTACATTATGTCGAGGCTTTCTTGGTCAAGCTCTCTGTGCACGGAATGCGGGCTTCATCAGTCCAGACTTTACGTTGTGCAATACTGTTATCCACCAAAGCAATTCCAGTTTAAGTGTTACAACTTGGCTGTTTTGGTAGTCCGTGTCGAAAATGTTACTTAGCTTTTATAATTTTACGTAACGTTAATTTAAACGTAAAATGTCAAAAAACAACGCCTGTTCCCCTACACAGAAATGTATTATAGTCTTGTTTGCCCCTTACTTTTATAATTTTAAATAACTTAAGTAGTTATCCTTAAAGTTTTATTCTATGTTAGTTATAAAGTACTTGTATTTATGTTGTTACTACAAATATCTTACACACTTAAGCCCATAATAAATGGTGCAGCTTCCAGACATCCTAACTGTGTAACGGTATAATCAATCGTTCTCGTGACTACAGTATACCGTTATAATAATAAAAGGCTTCGAATTTTAGCCCAGCGCGCGCATAACGAATCCGACATAACGGTTATTATCCAGTAGTTATGTGTTGTCCCCAGTTAGAGGACAGACACATACATCAATAAAACCATCAACTGTTATGGTCCAGAAAATATTGGCTGTCGGTTGTGAAGGATCTGTATGTGTACGATTTCTTTATTGTCACTATAGTTTATGTGCTTTCGATCATAAGTGAGGTGGCATGGTTAAAAGTCACAGCTAGTACCAACATTTGTGTCAGTGTAAAATCAAAATAAATCAATATTTAAGCAAGCAGTAAATGCGTATTGGTTTAGGGTGCATAAGTGGGTTTATGAAGAATATCCAGAACTTGCAGATACCCTTTTCCAATATAACTGTTACAAGCTGTCACCAAACAATCTCCCTGGTTGACCTGCATTCAAATAAACATGAAGGTGGCATTAAGCATTTTGTTGTCATGGACAACCACGTTCTCCACAAGGGGGAAGCAGACTGAAGCAAAATAAAGTGTAGATTATTTTCTTGACATTGCTCTAAAGTGTTTTTAAAAGGATACATAAATCATATGACTGTTTTTTTATTATTATACATTGATTATGGATAACCCCGAATGACTTCGGTTTAGTTTTTTAGACATAATTTGGGTTTCTCGTTCTTCAGGAAATCTAATCTTCCGTGAATCAGACTGGCACTCCTAGATGGGCCTTACCTGTTCCCAATGATTTTCAGCAGAGAATCTCCTTACAAATTGACAGCTGAACATTAAAAGAATTCTGATAATGTTTTGGACCAGTTTTTTACATTAAGGCATGAACAGACATTTATAATTGTTGAGATATAGGAAATTTGCTGTAGGTAAAAATGGCTACACTGGGACTTCCTGCTTATATGAAATGGGAAGATTAGTGTAGCTGGACTGTAACAGAAATAAGACCAATAGTTTGCCTGTCAGTGCCACTGCTAGAGATTTTTGGCCTATGAAAGACACTATATTAAATGTTATGTTAAGATGTTATGCCATGTTTTAATTTTTCAGATCCCTATTATTCATGGGCCCCTGGAATCGTCCTAGATTTCTACCCCTCTACAACCTCTCATGTCTATTATATATTGTATTCTGTGCTTGAAGATGTTTTTAACACAGTGAATTGAAGCTGTTCTTTGCACACTGTGCAAGGCATCATCTTAGCAGCACAGTTACTGTCAATGTGTGCATGCTACTGGCCCTGCTGCCGGTCACAGGCAAAAAGCAGGAGCTCATGATAGCCCTTGTTCAGTTTGGGACCCTGTCTGCCAACAAGTGCAAGAAGGGCCTACAGGGGAGATGGGAACGGCTGGGCGGAGCAGCAACACCAACTTGGTCTGCCATATTTTGTAAACATAGCCCTTAAAAGCTATGATGTAATACTCTTGTAATTCTCATTTAATTTTTTAAAGAGTTCATAGTTGCACAATGTTGTACACAGTGTTATACAAATAACACATTGTATGTTATTAATTTGTACATAGAGGAATGCATCTCATATGGTGGCTACCATGTTGTGGATAGATATAGACTCCAAATTATGAATGTTACTTTTTTCAGATTTTTTCTTTTTTTCCAAGTAAAAATTTGGTTTTGTACAGATAAGCAGCAGTATTAAAGCATTGGGGCACAATATTTAGGTTTTTCTGTATATAGTGGTAATTTCCAGATGTGCACATAGAAATACTTCACTTTCAGAACACATACAGTTTATGTCTTAAACTAAATGGTGGACAAGTTACTGCACATCCCTTTTTGTCATTCAGACAGAAGAGGTTTGTTAGAAAGGTGCACATTAGTATTTTTTTACTTAATGTGTATAAGTAGTAAAAGTTTTACATTTTCACTTTGAGCATTTTCTCAGTGGCAGGTATGTACAGTGCGTAGCTGCATTTGGTCAAATGTGAGCAATTTTTGTGACTTCCTGTTTCCTGTGTGTGTTGCCAAGAGATAAGCAATGCACAGCAAATGTTTACAAAACAAGTGCACATTAAAAGATACTTATTTTGTGATAAGGTGAAATATTTCAGCATTTTCACTCTCCAGTTGGTAAGAACATTCAGTTATTAGTTTTGCCTCCTGGAGGGAGGGATGTGATGTTCCTTAAATGTGTATCACCATGTATCCCTGTGGTATCATTATATCTGCAAGTCTCGTGGTATTACCAGTCAGTGTCAGTGTGAGGAAAACATACTCATAACAGGTACATCGACTTTGCTTTAATTCATAAAACAATTGACAGGTATAACATAATTCAGGATTACTCGTTCTCATGATGCCGTAACAGTTTTTTTCTTTTTCTGGAATATGTTAAAATTATTTAAAATAAATTCCCCCTTTGATAAAAGGTTCTAATTAAAGTTATATAGCATTGCTATTGGTGTGTTCATTTCCAGCATTTTGCAAAACTGTCAAGCTGTTGGTAAAGTTTTCATAGTACACTGTAAAACGAATGAATATATCTTTTACTTGTTTTGTTAATTAAACCTGTATATGTTAACCACAATTTAATTGAAACCAGTCCATCTGAAAAATACATTGATTTCTGTCTATATCATTAACAGCAAAACAATCCATTTTGACTGACAAAATAGATAAATCACAAAACATGCTGTAAATAACAGTTTTACTAAAACACTGACAATCTGCGCTTTAATAAAAATAGTCTACTAGGATCATCTGAATAATATCAGTAGTATAAGCAGAAATACAAATGCCTTGCAGCAAATTAAATGCTTAAATGTGATATCATGCGACCTTAACTATCTCTCCCCAAGGCAAAACAGAAAGGTCCTCTTGTTGAGGCCTGGGAGGAGCACTGAGCTATTGTACCTGGTAAAAGGTATCTCTGCTTCATACACCGAACAGCTTATCCTAAATGTGTCCTGCATTTTGACTCTGTGGTGCTCTTTCCACAACAGTGAATCTCATCATTGTATCTTTATTAATACAGTAGCACAACGACAAGAAAATTGGTACAAGAGGATAAGTGCTGACTGCATGGCTGCTGCCAGCCTGGGGTGGTGTTTCTGACTGTGATAGATCCATATTCTAAACCATGGACTCCGACTTACCGTGCCCAAGGAAACAGTTGTCTATGTTTGTTTTAGTAATTAATTTTATGCTTGATAGCTGTGATGTCAGCATTGCCATCTACACTCTGGGTACCTTAAGACGTGTTTCTGTTAGCTGAAGTCCTTTAGGAAATAAGCAGATGTCAGTGAAAAAGAAAGCTGCAGACAAACTGAGCTTGATTCTGTTGTTCTGAAACAACAATATGGTGGCTTTGCTTATATGTATAATAAGGTGGTTTGTGTATTTTAAAGGAGAGCATTTCAAACAGTAAACCCTACAAATATTGCACTTACAGCACACACATATTTTCAAGTAAATTCCAAATGAATAAACATCCTTCTGGTGATGCTTGATGTGGTACATGTGTTTCTGTAATGTTTTTTATCTTTCCACGGTATTCTCATGTTTTCTGTGATTCTATAAAACTGAACATTTTCTACCAGTACCATTGGGGCAGGACGCTTAATGTTCAGTTTAATTCTGCAATCGTCTTTAATTTAGTCATGCCATACAGACAATGACTGACGGCTAAAGAGGTCGCTGTGTTCCAGTGAAAGGGCTAAAACAAGTGTGGGACGTACATCGTAAACGGTATGAAAAATTTATATCGGTCCTTTATTTACCATGACCGGCTGCAGCAAACAGAAAGTGCTACTGCCTGCAGTCAATCCAGCCACCTGCAGCTCTCTCTGTTTCCCCCCAGGTAGCAATGTGTGCTGATTCACTACAGCTGCAGCAGCACTGAACCACATAGCCTGCCTAGTTATTGATGTATGAAAGCAGTCAGGCAAGATGGCTGCCACATTGCTCCTGTGCACAGCAGAGTGACTGAGAAAGGGATGCATGCTACTGGGAGATGCTGGCAGACCGTATAAATAAACTGACATCACTGCTCCATTGTGCATGAGAATGAGTAGGACTTCAGGTACAAAAATGTGCACTCTATTTTTATATGTTTTATCATTTGTATTTCCTATTTGTTATTAAATAAGCTAGTTTACTGTGTACTTGATCCAATTCTGACAATACATATCCAAACTAATGGCAACTATTTTTGAGGTGCGGCAGGGTGGAGTGACCCTATCCTAGTATGTTGGCACCTGGTAGTCTTTTGGTGCATCATCCTCGTTGGCAACGAAAGGGGGGTTCTTGTAGATGTCTGTCGTTTCTACTACGCCATCAGTAGTCGGGTACTGCTGGGTGCCAGGTTTGCCATCCATGCGGTCCGTTGCGAAGAGAGCCATGTCTGTGCCGAGGAGGAACCGCTGAACAGCTCTCGCGGTCAGCCCGGCCTTAGATGGGATTAATGTGGTTAGTTAGAGGGAGAGAGCTGCTGAGATCTGTCTAGCTGGTCCCAGGGTGAGCTGACATACAAACAGGTCCCATACAAACATCATAAATTTGATCTAATTATTCCCCTGACTGAGTTAATATAGGCCATTCTCAGAACTGAGCACCATACATATAGATGGTATCTGAAGAATGAAGGGTTTGATTATACCAGCTCCCCACAGGACCAGACTGGACTGGAGACCTATGGTATTAGTATTAGTGCCTGCCCTGCATCAGCTGAGGACTCACCAGCATGCTCATACAAGCATTACAGATTTGTCCCACTGCCAGCATTGTCAGAGTAGAGCAGGCTTCCATTATTCAATGGACAACGACGGATAACAGGACCAGAGTCTGAAAACCAAGCAAGTGGGTGTTTTTGCACATAGGTCCTTAAAGGGGCTGTTTAAACAGAAGGCAAATTACTGAACCATTGAGTCAGCTAAATTCTTTGCTAGGTATATGAAGTAAAGATACAGTTAGTTTAAAAGAAGGGTGTTGGAGATCCAGTAGGTTAGGAGGCTGGACCAGGGTTAATTGCACAGTTAAACACAGTAGGGCACTTAGACTGGAAAAGAAGGAGGCGGATGCCTGGGCAACAGTTTGTGTGTGTCCTCCATAAAGCCTATGTTTCTAAATCTGTCCAAGGTTATGAGACAGAGGTACCCCTGCAACACAGAAAGGGCCATTTGCAATCAAAAGAATACTGGAATATAGGAAAAGAAAGCAAAAAAAAAAAAAAAAAAAACAAGGGGGTGGGTCACACCAAAAGGTTTGCACCTCATCAAAAGCAGCCTGTCATTAAGCTGACCATCTCCCAGGACTGTGGTGACACACCATTAGTCCTGTGATGGTCTCTTCTACTCATTGTGTATCATCACCATTAGGCTGAAAAGGCTAAGGCTGTTTTCCATGCACTCAACATGGAAAGACTTCTCTCTTGTCACAACCTTAGCTTTGATTTCTTTGATGTGCTTCAAAGCATTACATTGTTTTTTTAAGCCACCTTTACTTCAAATTTGCAATGGCAATATTAATGTTCCATTATTTCCAAATTGCAGCTGCACCATGTCAAATGCTATTGGTTGACCTGATGTGCCCGGTTCCCAGTGTAACCCTGTACTCACCCAGGTGATGATGGAGAAGAAGGAGAAGGCAATGGCAGCTCTGGCCGCGTCAGCGCCCTGTCCCAGCAGCAGTTCCTCAGGTGAGGTCTGCTGCCACTGATTGGCCAGGAAGCAGAAACCAACAAACCACAAGAACGTCCAAAGACCTGCAGAACATGCAAATCCCTCTCAATCTGGAACTTCCATCAACACGTGCTTACAAATAGTGATAGCCAGTTTTGGAACAGACATCTGCCAGCTTTGCTTTCTGAGGTCAGCTAATTAAAACAATCTGACCAATAAGGGCTGTTAACCTTGAATCTAATTTTACATACATCTGCAAAGCAAACACAGTTAGAAGAAAACTCACAATGTATGTAAGGATATTGCTCCAGTCTTACTAGATAAGTGAAAACATCTTGTATTCATCTAAAGTAATTTATCTCTTTCCCCTGCTGTGGTGGAAAATTATGGGCTGGAATCAAACCCACTAATGGACATCCGGTGTTGCCATCCTAAGTGCTCATGCTGAAACAGCACACAGAGTCACCATGACTAAGCTTGGATTGCCAGGCAGTTCCACATGGCCAAATGAACCTTATCATGACTCCCTATAATATCAACCAATCTAAGAAAAGCCCTATTTTACATATTGTCATTTTGTACAGTGCAGCAAGTAGTACGTCTATTAAAATGCACAAATCATAACCTATGCAAATTGCTTAATGCTAAAGTATGATTTCATTAGGCAGCTGTTACATTTCTGCAGGCTTACATGAAGAAAGATTGGTGTGTTTACCTGAGAAGCCCATCTCCACCAGTACTGCCTTCTTCCTGTCCTTTACACTGCTAATCTGTGGGAAATAAATGTCCAGGGCAAAGAAAATTATGCTAGCCAGAAAAGCACCCACGCCAATGGTAATCCCATAGCTGCAGGCATCATTGTTCCTGTTGAAGACGCATCGCAGTCGCTCACTTCCATGGTTGACGTAGCCTTCATTAACAATGGAACCAAACACTACCATGGAGAACACCTGGAAGAATGGAGACGGGAATGTTATCACCACTCCGCGTTTGACAGCTGCCAGTTATGACTAAGGAAGAGATGTTGTAATGAGAGGTATGTGTCTACTAATACAGCAAACTGGAGCTACAAAAGAGGCAGTAGGTGGAACTACTGCATGCTCTCAAGTCACAAAAGTTTGTATTCAATTTAAGCGATGGCTGCAGTTTTTTGGCCAACCATGACTTTCAAAGCATCTTTCATCAGGCATGTTTTTGTGTGTTTCTTGCTTCAGGGAAGACACAGGATGAGAACTCCCTACTACTTCCTAGCGTTAGTCCCACACAAAGTGCAGCGTCCGCCAGATGGCAGAGACACCACCAGATTACCAACCAATGCATCACACCACTTGTTGCTGGACACACACAGGGCACTTTGTAAACACCAGTTAACCTAACCTGTATCTTTTGGGACCGTGGGAGGAAACCAGAGAAAACCCACCAAGCACAGGGAGAATATGCAAACTCCACAAACACAGACCCTAGGCAGGATTTGAACTCTAGGCTTAGCAGTACAAGACAACAGTGCTAACCACTATGCCAAGAACTCCCTGAGGGGCAACCAAACCTCACAAAACAGATCATGTTAGATATGCACAGGCTGGAACAGAAGTTCCAAATGCTTGGGTTATTTCCCTTACAGATGACACCAACCTAATCACTTGCAAGGGGACTGTTTTCATTTGCATGGAGGTGTGAACAGAAAGGGGCTTTCAGCATACCCAGTGGCACTGGCTTGGACAAACAGCCAATACATACACTACAGAACAAACTAATTTCAAATGTGCAGACAGATTATGTGGTTATACTTATATCTATTGGATGAATCTGGTGCTTTTTGTTCGGTCTGTGGATTGTGCTATGTTTGTATCTTAGAGAAAAGCATTTTGGACCATCTTAAGTATTGTAAATGTAACTGGGTGGCGTTATATGTCACATCTTGGTGCAATTTTGCCCAACCTCCTTTTTATAAATGGAAAACAGTGTCTTACTGAAGTCTGTTAGTAGCTCTATTTACCAATGACTTTAGTTTCAAGATCAAAAGACAGGTTTTCATTCAGCAAAAAAATAATAATAATAATCATGTCAAAATGGTGACATCCTGCCAAAGTGTATCACCATATGGTTTACATTGGATCTGGTCATTTTTATTCCATATGCAGTTGATATTTTAAAATTTCTGGATTTTATCAAACAACAAGAATTACACTGGATATTTCAGTTGTCATAGAAACAGCTGGTGTTAGACCAAATTGTGAAAAAAGTTTGGGATCAACATTTATAGGTAAGGAGGTATAGTGCAGAGAGGGGTCTATAGTACCACCTTTCTTGTGACTAAAAACAGGCAGCCAATCCAGCGTACAGTGTGTCTTCATATAGCATACTGAAACAGATATATATAACAGCATAATCTGCCCACGTCACTCATTTTAATAAAAACAGTCCCTTGTTTGACAGTGAACTTCAATTTTAAATTACAAGGTTACTCCTTCTTGGAGCAGTGCATCATGGAATGTTAAGGCCTTTGTATGCTGACATCATCAGCAATGTTTGTTGGCCCCAGGATTGTGGGGTTCATTCATTCCAGCAGTATTCCAGTAATTCTGAGATAAGGTGATAGAACTCTTTGCAGCCTCCTCTGTTGTCTGATGACTAAACAAGCCCCCAAAGTATGTCAGACCAAACAGAACTTTTTCTTTTGCAGGAATCCATTCAATCAACCCTGTAAATTTCTAAATAATTAAAGTTTTTTCAGTGTGTTTAAAAATTGGTGGTTGTAACCTAAACATATATACTTGGATTTAAAATACATTTAAAAACCATGGGCAAATGAAACAATAAGGCATAGGCTACATGTTAAAATTCAATAAATTTACATACATTTATAACGTGCCGTTTTAGACCGTTTCATATGAGTGCTGTAATATTTTTGTGGACGCTGTGAAATAGTACTGTATGCTGTCAGTTGCAGAAACTGGAAGTAAAAATAAAAGATAAGCTGCAAAAAAAACAGATAAAATCCAGTCACATTAACTGCCCCCCAAAGGCTGGGTGAAGCCGAAATGTCCACTTATATCTTTAATACACTTTATGCAACGCTCTTAAGTAGTTCCCTACAGAATTCGCACTTGTTTTCTAAACCCGTTTTCGGCTAAGCGTCCGAGAACAAGGCAAGTGGCTTTGTGCTAGGAACTACAGACACGAAATATTTCTTACATATCTGTCAATTCCCAAAGAAATTCAATTTCCGTTAGCATAGCGATAGCATAACAGTTTTGCAACTGTTACCTGTACTATTATATTAACCCAATTTTAAGGTTGCAGTAGTCACGTGATCAACGTCGCTCTTAAAATTTCGTCTATGTTACGAGTTGTTTATTATTCAGTCTTATGATAACGTATTGAATACTGTTAACTACATCACGATCGAATTATTTACTTTTTTGCAATTACAACTGTAAAGCTCGTGTGTATACCGCTATGAACTCATTAGTACTAATACAATAATTTGCATAAATACATTTCAACCTGAGTGTCTCGAAAACATGCTAAAATGCCAAGGTGTGTGCAATAAACAGAAAACGGCTTCGCTGAAGCGGTCAATTAAATCTAAATGAGAGCCCTACGGTGCATATTGGCTTTCTATCGTTTCTGGAACACTGTATTCTGCATTTACCTTAACAGCACAAATAATGCACAGACGGATGAAGGAGAATATGGTTTGAAAGAGCACATCTCGAACAAATCATAGCGTCGACTGCAGATAATACGTTTTCGTACAATGTACCGGGGGAAAAAAAACGTTGTTTTAAATACAAATTCAAAGATTTTGGACATTTTCAAAAACAATCTTATTTTTAAAAATTCTGTAATTAATTACGAGCTAATTAAATTAACAGTTCATAACTGTTAAACGTGTAATATGGAAAACTGTACGTCGCAGCCCAATATACAAAAATATTGTCACTTGAGAAAACGCCCTATTGTAATTATTAATACGCTAACGGAAAACCATAATTATTTACGCAAACGTCGTTTTAGTAAAGGATGTCATAAGCAGGTATGTTAGCCTGCCGACGTATTATAGCATTTAAATATACACCTAAATGGATAATATCACACGTAAAACAATATTTTCCTAACAGTTTTATTTCTGAACACTTGAATATGTTTTCTTTGTGGGCTACCGCTGTTCTGTTAGTAATTACTGCGGGGGAGAAATTAAAAAAAAAAAATCCCGCTTACCCATGACAGTATTCTAAGGATAGTCTGAGGCTGCTTAATGAAAGCGACAGGGTCAAAAGTAGCACCGGCTCTGCCAGCTCCGAAAGACCCCAGCCCTTCCATCTTTATCGTCCCGTCCATTCTGTCTGTGATACAGCCTTTGCGTTTTGCTTTCCCATAGATAGTGTAAAAACCTGCCGTGTACACACCCACTTCTAGGGAGCGGCGCGCGCACACCAAACAAGTCCTCTAGCAGGAGCTCTTCACCGACACCTCCTCACACGTTCATCAGTGCCCACTGATCGCAGAGCTAACGAAACACAGAACAATGTCTAGAATTAACAACGTTACTCAGCTAGTACCTTACATGTTTTTCGTCCTTGCCCTCAGACTCTAGAACACCAAAATTCGATTGTCGACTTATAAACAGTAAATTAGGTTAAGGATACTGCCGTTATCCTTAGACGATGTAGTCACCTTTACGGTTTTTTTTATTTCTATCAAACAAAAGCTGGAAATAAGTCCTTTGCAAATGAACCTTCATTCCCATGAAACATAACATGCATATTATGTCTTTGCTTTTTGCATAGCCTATTTAATTATACAGGATTGTTGGTTACTGAAGGTATCTATAGAAAACGTTAAAAAATATATCAATTATTTTAAGGCAAAAAAACCTTTTTGGTCTAGTGTTTAGAAGAGTTCATATTTGCCAAGTATGCTTTTATGTAAAGTAAAGGGGCCAAGAACTCTATCCAATGACTCGACACACCATATTGTTTAAAAGGCCATTGTAAAGAAGGTGTTTTATCTCAGTTTGTACCAGAACATAAACAGTTTACATCACACCATATAAACAATGAAAAGTTTAGAATTTACTATTCTTATTTCAATGGTATTTTTTGCTCTGGTGTCACACATCTATCCTGAAGGCCAAAAAATATAAAAAAACAGAATACAGTAGAAGGAAGCAGTATGCAGTTCATAATTCATAAACACATAAGAAAATTTTCAGTTTTACGTTTACCTTATCACAAATTTGTACTATGTTTTCATACAATTTAAATGTGAAATGAAATAATTATTACTAGCTGTTTATTTTTTTATAAAAATATTTTTTCTCTAAAGACATTTCACATAATGCTATTTGATTACACCAGATTTAATACACACTTTGAAATACAAAAATTCAGTCATTTTCAAACTGAAAATACATTGCTGTTTACATAAGCAACTTCACATATTACCAACAGAAAATATTACACAAATAAATAGCAAGTAATTTGAACAACCATCAACAATTATTGTTTTAAGCTTGCAGGTTGATCAATACAAAGCAATCAGCCACAAGAACCATCTTTCCATCCATCTCGCCAGCGTTCATCAACCTTAGAGCAATCAAACTTTGGCTTTCCTAATCGAATGTTGACTTCATTGTGAAGACGACACATCCACTGCGAAAGATCATGTTGGCTGCTTACATCTGGCTGATCAGTTTTCAGTCTAAAAAACAAGAGGGTATACTGTATTCAGTAAGAAACATTTGAACATATGTGTAATGGTTTCAAATTCCACTCTCCTCCAAAAAACACTAATGTAACAATACAGATGTCCCTAGAAAAACGATCAAAGGATTTCCAACTGTATAAAAAGTTCTGCATGACAAACCGCAATTCTGAAATACTTCATTATACACAAGTACACTATCATGATTGAAAGTTAAAATTCAGCCTAGAACTAAGCACTGAAAGCTATCATTGTTTAAAGAAATGTCAAACAAGTCTGTCAACAATAATGTTAATTTTCAATATACAAGGAATTCAGACGCAAAATTATTCTGAAACCTCTGTCTTAGGTCATCGGCACACTCGTTGCAGGGATAGAATTTAGAAAACAGATTAATGAAGTCCTTCATGTCTTGCTGCTGGTTGTCAGTGGGTTTGTCAGGGTAATAAGCAGCCATAGTATGAAGGAAAGACCATGTATTTCTCCCCAACTCCTGTCTATCCAATGGACACTCGACTGTCTTCTCTTCTGAATCATGGGATTCCTGAAAGACCACAATTACGATATATATAATTATGCATTTTCTCTGAATTAGAAGACATACGTAGAAATAAACAAAATAAAATATCGTAACTAGATGTTTTATACGGTTTCATAATGTTTAAAAATATTATTTATGTATAATATTAAAAAGTAAGTAAAACATTGACATCGTGTGAAGCGCTATTTTCAAATTATGAACAGCTACTGAGAATGCCCCATACACAAAATTGAAGTACATTACATATAAAAGTCTAATGAAGTGTAGTTACCGACAGCATACTTTTCTTCTTCTGTGTTTTCATCCATGTTTTGAAATCAATACACGCTCTGCAAGGTTTCTTCTTATGTTCTCCGACATGTTCTTGTTCTTTAGACGTGTTGCCAGCAAGTGTGTTTCCCGAAATCCCAAAGGGGAAACTTTCGACTTCAGTTGTCCCTGATCTTAAGGTTGTATCACTTCTGCCGCCGGCCGCAGCCATGTTTATTCTTGAATTGTGGGATTGAATAAGCACAACTCGGTGTTACATTCTTAACGCAAAAAAAGTATCTGAATAATGCCGTTTGTGTGTACCATAATTTATGCATTACTGAATTTTGTCGTTCACTTAAAAAGAAGCAGACAAACACATTCTAAATATAGTAATCATTTGTTATAGTTCAGTAATATAAATAAAAGAGGAACGGAGGTTTGTAAAGAATAGTGTCCTTGTTTCCACTCCTGAAAGGTTACGTACAGTACCGCAGCTGTGCTTCCGTTCGATGATGTCATCGCCTGCATGCTGCTGAGTTGAATCGCAAATAAAAGTGTAATTATTCACTTTTGTTTCAAGTTGTATACGTTTTATATAAAGTGGTAGACTGTTGTCCATATATTTAGTTTACTGAGAATGTTGTTTTGGATTGTACTTCGATTAGTAATATTAATAATCGAGCTTGTTATGTCTATTAGTTAGCCGGCAAGATGCTAATTACACTGGACGTGGTTTAACTAGACTTTAACCACACTTTAATGTTGTTTTATTTTCCCAGATATTGAGGAGGCTCTCAGAATGGGGATCCTTGAAAAGATAGCAGAAATTGAGAAAGAAATTTCTCGTACACAGAAAAATAAAGGTAAATCAAAAAATTCCTAGAGATTTTGCACCACTTAGCTAGTAGACAAGTTTTTAAAGGGTGGCTTGCATTTTCTCTGACTTGTTTCGCGTACAACAACGAAAATGAATGTGGAATCTTGTTTTAAAGTTAACATGGGGAAAGGTGTCATGTGCAATATTTGGCGATGCGCGGAACAATTGCAAGATTTATTTCTCTCTTGCAGCCACCGAGTACCATCTGGGCTTGCTGAAAGCTAAGCTCGCAAAATACAGAGCACAGTTGCTGGAACCCTCGAAATCTGCCGGCGGTAAAGGAGAAGGATTTGATGTGATGAAATCTGGCGATGCCAGAGTTGCACTTATCGGTTTTCCATCTGTGGGTAAGGTGAGTGATTTTATGTGATACATGCAGTATTACCACATTGTCGCGCAAAATGACACGATGATTTAAACATGTCCTTAAATGCAATGCACATTTGCTGTCTTATGGAAAATTGTCTCTTTATCTTTTTTCTCAAAATGACAGATTGTTTTTGTTAATGTTACCATGTGGGCCAGTTTGTAACATCATAACTTGAATGTTATTGGTTCTGCTTTTTAGTTTATTGCACTTGATTTTGACAAAGCATTTCACCCAGCAGTGTGCCAGCCGTGTAAAAGATTTTACAGAAGATTTGTTTGCTTAAATATCTCTTGAGAAATATGACACTAACCATAAATGTGGTTTATGGTGTTATGAAATCCATTTTCTAGTCCACATTTCTCAGTCTAATGACATCAACGGAGAGTGAGGCTGCGTCCTATGAGTTCACAACATTGACCTGTATTCCAGGGGTTATTGAGGTACTGTTTGAAAAAGGTCTGCTTGATAATGTTATTATTATTATTATTATTGTAATTATTAATTGAATGTATTATGACTTTTCATCTTTGTTGAAATTAAATTGGGTCTAATTCTGTATGTCTCCCTGTTTTTGTACAGTATAAAGGTGCAAACATCCAGCTTTTGGATTTACCTGGAATCATTGAGGGTGCTGCTCAAGGTGTGTGGGTGATCCCATTCTTAAAGGTTAAAATGACCAGTGTATCTATGTATGAAAGAATTCCTCTTGAAACTCCACTGTTGCATAGTTTTCTGTAATGACATTTTGTAATCTTTGCTACTAGTCCTGATATTTTCAGTTTACCGGTATGTGCAGGTCTGAAGCTGCTTTGGTTGAGCTTATGTGTGATGTTTGCTAAATTTATTTAGTAGATAAACGTTTCGTGTTGATATTTGTCCTTCAGGAAAGGGTAGAGGACGGCAGGTTATAGCAGTAGCCAGAACAGCGGACGTTGTCATCATGATGCTGGATGCTACCAAAGGCGATGTCCAGAGGTTGGTGTTGTTTTGTGTGTTCAAACCTCTGACAGAAGTAGCTAACAGAAAAGGGCCAAATATACCATTACAGTATATTACAGTAATACATTGTGCATTTTGGTCACTTATTTACTTCTTTTTAATTACCAGTTTATTTCTTACATTAGGAATTTAATGACGTTAATGTCCTTATAATATCAATAAAGTGTCATATTGGTAATTTGTCTTTTTGAAGGGCACTTCTGGAAAAAGAACTAGAATCTGTAGGGATTCGACTTAACCGGTCAAAACCAAACATTTATTTTAAGGTATGTTGTTAACATTATACAGAATATAATGTAATCCAAGGTAAAACCTAGTTTTACAGTTGATGCATGCATGTTGACTTCAGTTTCTTTGATCTAAATGGTGGTCTTGGATTTTTTTTTTTTTCATCCCAAATATCATTTTCTTGTAGCCAAAGAAATCCGGAGGGCTATCTTACAATTCAACGGTCCCCCTCACAC
This sequence comes from Chitala chitala, assembly GCA_025773905.1. Classification (NCBI taxonomy): domain Eukaryota; kingdom Metazoa; phylum Chordata; class Actinopteri; order Osteoglossiformes; family Notopteridae; genus Chitala; species Chitala chitala. The sequence continues at coordinate 6,672,303 of JABJVR010000038.1, read as the reverse complement.
AATGTTCTGAAAAACTGGTACAGCTCATTCTGCATGAATACAGTATCCTTAGCACATTCATCTCCTTGCCTTCAGAAAAGCTGTTCATTAATCACCCCACAGATTTTACAAGGTTTTTAGTTTATTGTGCAGCGTAGCAACGCATGCTTAAAATGTCAAACGAAATGCCATGTTTTCCTTAACCTTGGTGAGAAATCTTCAACGCCGAGGTTTTGTTCAGAGAGGACTGCTCACCTGACGACTTTATCGACGTCATCGTTGGGAACCGAGTTTACATGCCTTGCTTGTATGTAAGTGGAACACGCAGTTGTGTTGACTTTTGACAAGGAATGTGCGCTTAAATGCGTAGCCCCAGATGGTGACGTCAAGGTCCCGTGTATCACAGGTGTATAACAAAGTGGACCAGATTTCCATGGAGGAGGTTGATCGATTGGCACGAAAGCCTCACAGTGTGGTGGTTAGGTGAGTGAACAAGCTGTCAATCTGGGTCAAGCGGGCAAGCAGCATGCTGACTGCCTGTGTTTTCCTCATCAGCTGTGGCATGAAGCTCAACCTGGATTACCTCCTGGAAACACTGTGGGAGTACCTGGCCCTTATCTGCGTGTACACCAAGAAGAGAGGAGGTATTCACCTCCACACCTCTCCTTTCCCATTTCTCCTTTTGTTGTTAAAATTACATGTCTTGTCTTGTCTGGAGAATTTTGGAAATTATGTACAACATTATTATGAGATGCAGATTTATTATTATTATTATTTTTTTTTTTTTACTTTTAGAACGGCCGGATTTCTCAGATGCAATTATAATGAGGAGAGGAGCGAGTGTAGAGCATGTGGTATGTTTACATTCAGATGACCTGTTGTACACAATCTCGTACTTCAGTTTCATTTTAAAATATGAGGGAAACTGAATTATTTTTTAATTTAATATATACAATTGTTTTTTTTTTTTTTTTTTTTTTACAAGGAAATTAGTGGATGTTTAACCTGCCAAGTTATTCACCTTATTTGGAAGGACACGCTTGGTAAAATTATGTGCAGAGTTAAATGGATTTGCTCCAACCTTTGTCTTCTTTTTTTTTTTTTTTTTAGTGTCATCGAATCCATCGAACATTAGCAAGCCAGTTCAAGTATGCTTTGGTCTGGGTAAGTGGACGTTTCTTCTGGTGTTTTAAGCTTAACTGTCCCCAAGAAATATGAACTTTTATGAATAGGATATAGTGTGACTGTGTTTGTGTGTTTTTTATTTTTTATTTATTTATTTTTCTCTCCTTAGGGAACAAGCACAAAGTATAGCCCTCAGAGGGTGGGTCTCACACATATTGTGGAGCATGAGGACGTGATCCAGGTTGTGAAGAAGTGACCTGATCATGATAGACAGCTTGACTGTCAGGCAGATGAAGTGCCTGGTTGTGCTTGGAGAAAAAGGAGAATCTTAATCAGAGTAAAGCAGACTTTGCCAAAAAAAAAAAAAATCATGTTCCATTTTTGTGTGAGCGCGCGCGCGTGTGTGTGTGTGTGTGTGTGTGTGTGTGTGTGTGACTGTGTGAGAGAGAGAGAGTGTCCACACACAGGAAAAGAGGTTAAAAAAAAAAACTTCTGCTTCAGGTTTGAAATTTTGTTGATGGTCCTGAGATGCATTTTAAACATGTACCAACAATAAAAAAGCAAAGTAACCTTATTTTTGCTTTTGGTTTCATGATGTGATAGAAAGTTATGATGTATTGGTTATGCCACAGGAGTTAACTTGCTCCCCCAGTGGAGAGGTAAGGTACTGCACTAACTCTCAATTTGGTATCTCATCATTTGCTGTGACCTTAGCCATGCTTTTTGCAGTCCTATCACTGCCCTAGACAGTGTGCAGATAAGCACTCAGGGCTTGATGGAAGTCTTTTCTTTTTTTCTCCACCTACACTGAGACTTGCTTTTCCTCAGGTACTCTGACGCCTGTTGCTAGGTTGGGTGTGGCTAGCAGCCTGTGTGGGTCTGAAAGCCTAGAGCGTCGCCCTCCATTCAGGCATGAGAACAAGGAGAATAGGTGTCATTAAATATGCAGAGGAGGTGGGGGGGATGGTGTTTGGGAGCAGACCGTGCTGTTGACTTCAGGTCCAAGTCAGCCTCATCCTCCGTCTGCTTTTTTGGGGTTTTCTTTGGTCCATGGGCTTTGACCTTCATGATCTAGGGTTGCGCCATGGCTTGTGTGGAGTATGTACTGGTTGGGAGGGGATTTGCCTATTTGGAGTAATGTGTGAAGCTGCCTTGAGATGGACTTTGACTGACAGCTGGAATCAAGGTAACAGAAGCATGATGTAGTGACTTGAATCTGTTTGTAAATTGGTGGTTTTTTCATTAGGTATATGTATGCTTGTATGCGACCCCCCCCCCCCTATGCAGAAGTAAACCTGTTTTGAGTAACTCAAAATAATTTGTGGATATGAGGACTCCAGCAATAATGGTGACATGACCTCCAATCACTACTGCTGTACATTGGGGCTTTGTGAAAAGCAAAAAGATAAAACCTTGTTCTTAGTGTGAGTTTAAATAAAGATATTGGCCAAAATGATGTCGGTGTACCAGGTGAGATATTGCACCAATGTTTCTGGGTAAAAAATTTCAGTGGTACTTTGTCCCTCAGGCAAAGTCTATATGTAAGTATTCAGACAGATTTGTGGATGAGTCCTCTACATGTGATCTGTTAATGATATCTCCAGTCCTTCCAAGGTGTTCTCACAGATGGCTCTTCACTAGACATTGACTAATCATAACTTTTCTTTTTCAATGTTGGTCAGGGTATCACATTTTCTATGAGATATCTTTATGGATATTGTAAAATGGTACCACTTAGTAACTGAGTATTGCTGGTAAGTGCTCTGTTGCTACTGTACTTGCAGTCAGGATTTAGTTTTTTTTTTTTTTTTATTATTTGATACAAGGTTAAATTCTGATTTGTCTGTTGCTGCAGATGTAGACCCTCAAGGGCATTTGCAGGCTCTTGGAGAACTGGAACAATACCTGTGACTCACTCCAGAGTTGTGGTCCTTGTTAGTCAAAGTTGTGGTCAAATTCTGGAAAGGAATCATTTCTAGCAAGCTGCTTGACCAATTCTAGTCTTTTATAAAAGGTGTTTTTATATAGTACCCTGGCTATTTTTCCGTTGACAGTGACCTTACACGTCAACTGACGTTGTCTACTATATAAAAAAAAAAAGTTATGACTGAAGGGTGCTACCAGGTGGTAGTCACATGTCATGGAAGAGAATTACTGGACAACAGGCTCATGCTGTAGTAATCGTGAAACAAAATGAAACATCAAATGAAAGGGAATCTGACCGATGAAGGCTTGGGGGTATGGGGACAGGTTTGTTTCTTTTAAGTGAAACCAGTACTGTCTCAGGAAGAATTGGGCTGTCTTTGAATTTATTTTCTTGCAGCACAATTCATTGTAGCATTAATTTCAATGATAATGAAAATGTATTCACAGACATTGACCTTAAATTTATATTGTGTATCCAGCTGCAGATCATGCAGAAGTTACTTAATGTAATATTTTATGAATGTAATCATTTGTATATTTGGACCACCACCATCCACCGACAGTCAAAGAACACCCCACTGATTCTTTTTATTTCTTACAAGTTACCACCATTTGGAGAATGTTCCTATTTTTACATTTTTCCCCCTTTATGTTATTGTCATGATGTAAAGTAGCCACCAGAGGGCATACCAACACTATAATTAATTGTTCCCCTTCCCACACATGTTGAGTAATGTAGCGTGAATGGTGTGGTGTGTGGTGTTTTCACAATGATGAGGTTTGTAGAGTTTGAGTAATACTTGCAGGTCTGTATATCTTTACTGGTATCAATCAATAAAGATGACCTCAGCTTGGAAGGTGCATTTAGCAAGAGAACTGGAGTAATACTTTTGTGATATCTGGCATTTTTACCAAGTATGTCTCAAACAGGAAGTTATTGCTCTTCTTTACTTTTACCGAATTGAAATGCATAATGTTTTTGTAAAGTGATATGCAAAGGCTGGATTTGACAGCTGGTTATACATAATACAAACAGCAACATACTGTACATAATTGCAAGCAGGACAGAGCTGGGACAGCTTTGTGTATTTTTAGACATTTTCTAATGAATCTTTCATTAATTCCCAGGATTGAGTACAGACAAGCCATTAAATATTAATGATTGCCTGTGTCATGAACTTTTAGAATATTAACAAGCCATCAAGTAATTAGCATTATTCATTCAAGAAAATGTCAGTGTGCCATTTGATTGGCAGAGAAGCTTGTTCTGTGAGATCAGAAAAATTAAATTTAAGTAAAACCTGAAATCTTGTGTGAAAGGAGCAAGGTAAACTTTTATTAGTATTAGTAGCATGCACAGATAATATACACATGCACAAGAAACTCAGTTAAATTATGTGAAACAGGTTATACATGGTAAGATGGTAAGGAAATTTATAATTTAAAAATGCTGCTGAAAAAAAATTGTAATACCTAGCAAAACTACTGTCCAAACTGCTACAAAGAATAATAAAATGAAAAGGCTTTAGAAAATTCATTAATATAGTATAACAGAATTATTTGTTGTGAAAGTGACATTACCACAGTGTGTATTTATTCAATACCTTTAGATTGATAAGAATAGATACTCGTTGCATGTTACAAAAGAATTACAGCAAGGAATTAAAGCAACGTATTATATACGGAAAGAAAACTGACATTGACAGAGGACATACATGTATGGATGCAACAGCACAAGTTTAATTTCCAAGGTTTAAATGGAAAGGAACTGAAAGTGATACAAAGACATTTTCGTTGCTGTAAAATTAGTTTTTGTCCTACAATTGTTTAATACTTGACTGTGGAACATTTTTGGTAGTACAGGCAATGGCAAGCAACAAGGAAATAGATTCTTGTACTCTGTATGATCTGTACATCTTGGTTTTAGCAATAAAACTTACCCAATATCTTGCCGCAACGTTGGGGCGTCTGCAGGAGTATCCTGCCCAGGTATATTTTAGACAACTATGGATTTGTTTCTCAGACACAGTTTAGTAACAGCTCAGCCTTTCTGCATAATTTATATAGAAATGAGCCAAAGAGATAGCGTTACGCTAAGGCAGTACAGCTGACACGTTAAGGTGCCTTTAGCAGTTATACTGAGACAGTCATTGCCACTGCCAGACACATGCTACTGAAGTGCACACCCGGAGAGCACGCACAAAAGCAACATAGCAGCAAGGTCTTGTTTGTTTGTAATTTAACTTTTTTGTTGAGAAAAAACATTTCCTCGTAAATGGTAAACAAGGGAATGCAGACATCTGTGGTTGTCTATCACATCCGTGAGGGACAGAACAGACTTTGCGGAACATCCAGTGGGACCACTTTGTCAGCATCGTTCTGAGGGAACACAACTTTCTGACTCGCCAGTGGAAAATGGACAGAGAAAACATCCTGAAAATCTCACTCTGAGGTAAATGTAAAACAGAACACAGCACACCATTCTTTTGGAGTAGTGAAGAGGAGACTGCAGAGGATACCTTAATAAGCTAATGTCCAGTTTGGAGACTCTCCTGTTGTGTTTTAATTGATGAGTGTGCAGCTGATTTGCTGGTTTAGTTTGTGGTCTGCATAAATTTTATTCGCTGCTTTTTGTTAAGTCATTCTTCTGTAGCATGCTCTGCAAAGAAGATGCTACTTTATACGTCTGCATTTCCTATTGCTGTCAGATCGTTCCTGAGACAGTGATCCAGCGTAGCATGCTGTTTGTGAGCAGACAAAATGCCAGCTAAGAAAGGTGACTCCAAAGCTGCAGCTAAGAAAGACAAAGGGAAGGCAGAAGAGGCAAAAAAAGGGAAAGATGACAAGAAGCCTGCAAAAGATGAAAAGGAGGATAAGAAAGGTGGAAAAGATGACAAGAAAGGAGGCAAAAAGGAAAAAGATGTGCCTCAGAAAGGAAAAGGCAAGGATGATGGAAAGAAAGATCAGAAAAAGGGGAAGGCAGCTGCTAAAAGTGAGTCTGAGGACGGCTCTGATGCTGAGGTGGTGAAGAGTGAGGTCGAAGAAACTGAGGCAGATGAAGAGGAAGATAGTGAGATGGACACGGAGGATGATAGAGGCAAAAAAGGTAAAAGGAAGGCCAAGAAGCAAGTGCAATCAGAGGAGGAAGATGAAGATGACGAGGAAAGAACCGAAGACGATGAGGATGAACCCGACCAAGGGAATCGCAAGCGTGCCAACCTGAAGGCCACCTCCAAGGCTGTATCTGGGTTTAAGCCTGAAGAGAAAAAGGGAAAGCCAAAAGGAAAAGAAGTACACCTTAAGGGGACTTCTAAAGCCATGATGGGGCTTGCTGCAGAAGGAAACAAAGGGAAAGGAGCAAAGAAGCCAGATCCCAAGGCAACCAAACAACTTCCAGGATTAGCAGGACTTACTGCCTCAGGAAAGATGCCTTCTCAAGAACAGTTGAAGGGACTAAAGAACACCTCAAAGCTTTTTGTGGGGTTAGTTGGTGATAAGAAAAAAAAAGCATCAAAGAAAAAGCTGCAAAATGCAACTAAGATGTTTGTGGGCTTTGGGAGAACCAAAAACCTTCTCGCAAATAAGAAAAAAGCTGTCCTCAAAAATACTTCAAAGTTCATGATGCGGTTTCAGAGAAGTGGAAAAAAGAAAACTGAAGATAAACAAAGTGCATCAACTCAAAAGACACTCTTACTGTCAGGTCTGGGGAACAAGACTGGAAAACTAGGGGCCGATAAAACCACAGGATTAGGTGGCAAGTTGAAAGGTTTATTTGGTGCAAAAAAGCCTACTAAACCAGGTTTTAAAAACAAAGGCGTTGTTTTAGGAAAAATTTCAGGTGCAACAAATTGGCTCACAAAGAGGTTTCTTTCAACTAAAGGACGGGAAAGCTCTTTTGGCAGACTCGGAAATGCCCGGAGGTCCAGAATGGGAGGCAGCAGGCTACCGATGATGTCTCAAGATGATGTTCGCCACCGTAGAGCAAACATGGGAAAATTTCATGGTTTTCATAACAGAGGATATGAGCATGACCAAGATGAATATGGCTATGGGGAAGACGAGTATGAAACAGACAGGTATGGAAGAGGTTACTCCCAGAGATTCATGGATAACACTTACGATTATGATGATAATTACATTGAAGAGTACTACAATGGTTACGAGAATGATGAAGACTATTATGATTACGATATGTATAACCAGAATGGGTACTACATGGATAGAGGTGATTATTTTGGAAATGCTGCTGGTTATAAAGATGATTATGAAAATTATGATGAAGACATGGACTATTATGACCAATACCATACACAGGCTCAGTATGATTTCTTTCAGAATGAAGGTGATTATTATGATTTTAGACAGCAAAGGTTTGAAGAATATCCATATTATGCCAACAGTATGGAGTATCATGATGAAATGCAATACCCAGATATAGATGGATATACATACTATACCAATGACATGATGGAAAATTACAGTTATGGTTATGCCCCTGATCAGAATGCTTATTATGAAGATCTTCAGGGATACTATGAACAACCTGGAGATGCTGCAATCTCAGATCCTTACATGATGTATTCAGGTTTTGATGGACCGTATTACCAAGATCATCAATTTAATTATGCTGAGAATGGTGTTACGCCATACCTTGAGTCTGCATATAATGCTTATCAGCCATATCCTTTTGTCATGGAAGATATCATGGAACAAGTAGAGCCAGAGGAGATGTTTGATAATGAACAAGCATACTTTCCCACAGGGCTCACAGGAGATGACTCTTCACTACAATTCCGACTTCCCAGACCTCATGTAAAAATGTTCGGAGAAGAACAACTAGATATTCAACGTCTACCCTCTCCTGAAATTTCTCTAAATGATTTTGGAGAAGTGTCTGAGATGCAGCTTGAATATCTTCCCTCTTCAGATGTATTTCTCCCAGGTCATCCCCAACAGGCTGAGATATTTCAGAGACCCTTTAGCCCTGCACCTGGTGGTGCACTCATCAACCAAGCCATGCCTTCTGTACAAAATGTACAACAATTTGGCAGTCCCATGCTGTCATCTCCTTTACGGCAAATAAGCCATTTCCCACCTGAAATACCAGTTTCACCAGCTACAGCAACATATGGTTTGGGGCCTCTAGATCCTTCACAAATTTCAAGACCACAGTCTCCTCTTGCTCCTGTAAGACATTTTGCAGATCCCAGCCGATCACCACATATTCTATCATCTCCTTTACCTCAAGTAAGGCATTTTCCTCCTGAAATGTCAATTTCACCAGGCCCAGCCACATATGGTTTGGGCCCTGCAGATCCTTCACAAATGTCAAGACCGCAGTCTCCTCTTGCTTCTGTAAGACATTTTTTAGATCCCAGTCGATCACCTCGATCATCTCCTTTGCCTCAAGTAAGACAATATCCTCTTGAAATGCCTCTTTCTCCACCCTCAGCAATGTATGGTGTGGGACCTGCAGGTCCTGCACAAATGTCAAGACCACAGTCTCCTATATCTCCTGCAAGACATTTTGCAGATCCAAACATTGGTGGACCACAAGCACGTTATTCAGTTCTTTCAGATCACATGTTACCTTTTGACCAACCTATTAATAGAGTAGGTTCTCCTCTTCCACTCAGAAGATCAAGCCCTCTACCTTCTCCACAACTTTCTATGAGACAACAAGGTAGTATTCCTCCAACTAGACGTGGCCCTTCACCCCATCCATCACTAAGAAGACCTCCTTTTCATCCTGAGGAATTAGAACCTCCACTGTCCCCAAGGCAGCTAAGACAAATGTCTAGTCGACCCTCTTCTCCAATGGGGCAATTACGTCAACACTCTTTCAGAAATAATTCTCAGAGACCTCCTTCTGTGCTATCAAGGAGAGAACTCAGTCCCCCTCCCTCTCCACGACTTTCAAGGAGAAGTCCATCTCCTCAACAGTCTTTGAGGTTAAAGTCTCCATCTCCTCAACCTAAAAACAGATCATTTGGTTTCAATATGCCACAATCCAGCCCAGTTGCTAGAGTGCCTTCTCAGCAGCGCTCCATTCAGGGAAGTCCTCCACCCTCTCCTCGGGGCTCTTTTAGGAGAAGAATTCCTCCTTCTTCTCCTCAGGCAGCATTTAGACAAGAAGCCCAAACACCTCTAGCAAAGCCAAAAGCTGGATTCAGATTGTTTAGTGGCAAAAGACAAGATTCCTCAGTACCACACAGCCCACTTGCAAAAAAACTAGGGCCATTAGGCAAAAAGCCAATTTCTCCTCAAGGATCTTTTAGAAGATTGAGCCCTCCGCCTTCTCCTCAGCTGAGCACAAAACGTACAAGCATCCGTCAACACAGAGGCCCTGACAGACCTACATCACCCCTTCAATTCCAAAGGATACCATCTCCAAGTCCATCACGAAGAAGTCACTTAGACAGTCTAGGACCTCAGCGACCAATGTCACCACATTTTCCAGGGGGACGAAGGCCTCCATCCCCATCACCATCCAGAATATCAAGTAGAGCTTTGAATGAGCATCAAAATATTGCAAGTCCTTCACCAATCAGATTCAAAGGATTTGGGCATAACAAGATTCCAATGGGGACTGTAAAACCATCCACAGTAAACCCTTACATGCAGCAAATGGGCCGTCCACGTGCTCCTTTGACACAAAATGTTCGACCTTTTAGGCCATCTGTACGCAGCACAGTGACCCCTGCAGGCATTGGTGATCGTAATATTATAGCTTCTCCTCAGATGTCATTAAGAAGTAGCCCACAACCTATTGGAGTCCAAGAGTCAAATATGGGCTTTCCTCCAGGGACTCCTAAATCAGTTGGCATTCGAAGACCTGTTGGCCGAGGCCACCCACTTGTGGGAGTTTCTCATGTTCCCCCATTAGGCAGACAGCCTGTAAAAATGGCAAGTCATCCGGCAGCATTCAGTAACCAGGGCCCATTCTCCCCACAGCCATCTATAAAGCAGATGGGACCTTCATCACCCCAGCTATCTATAAGGCACCCAATGAGTAGACCAACATCTCCTCAGCTTTCACCCATGCCCAGAAGATCACTGTCCCCATCCCCACTTTTGAATGGCAGTTTACAAAATCCACAGTTACAAAGCACTTTCAATGCTTCACACTTTTCAAGCAACATCTCACCAAATATTCCTACTGTAGCTGATTATGAACAGGGGCCTATACAAGGGAATTCTCCACTCCTTGCAAATGCAATGCTCAATCAAAACCTTCGCAATGCTTCCTTCAAGTCACCCATTCCGAGTGGCTCACCTTTAACTGCTCAAGTGATACAAAATCAGTCAATGACAGCAGAAAGTTCACCATTTTTGGCAAATGCACTACAGAATCCAAGTCTGCGTAATGCATCTTATAGATCACCCTTACAAAGAGGTGCTTCTTCATCTCCAGGAATGATTGATCCCACCCAGCAAATGATGGAAGCTAATTCCACAGTTCTGGCAAATGCTCTACAGAATCCTAATCTTCGCAATGCATCCTTTAGCTCACCATTTCAAAGAGGTGCTTCTTCATCCCCAGGAATGGTTGATCCCACCCAGCAAATGATGCAAGCTAATTCTCCAGTTCTGGCAAATGCTCTACAGAATCCTAATCTTCGCAATGCATCCTTTAGCTCACCATTTCAAAGAGGTGCTTCT
>JABJVR010000038.1:6596126-6661511 GCA_025773905.1 Chitala chitala | reverse complement strand
TCATCTCCAGGAATGGTTGATCCCACCCAACAAATGATGCAAGCTAATTCCCCAGTTCTGGCAAACGCTCTACAGAATCCTAATCTTCGCAATGCATCCTTTAGCTCACCATTTCAAAGAGGTGCTTCCCCTCATTCTCCAGAAATCATTGAGCCTAACCAGCCTATGCTGGCTAGTTCCCCACTCCTAGCAAATGCTCTACAGAATCGTAATCTTCGCAATGCATCCTTTAGCTCACCATTTCAAAGAAACGTTTCCCCTCATTCTCCAGAAATCATTGACCCTAACCAGCCTATGCTAGCAAGTTCCCCACTCCTAGCAAATGCTCTACAAAACCCTCACCTTCGAAATGCATCCTATAGCTCACCATTTCAGAGAGGTGTTACTTCTTCCTCTACATTGGTTCCAGAGATTGAACAGTTAACTGAACCAGAAACAAGTCGTTCCCCACTTCTCACAAGTGCATTGATGAATCCTCATCTCCAGAGAGCTTCATATAGACTGCCAGATGGCTCAATACTAACTGGATACCAGCAGCAAAAAAAAGAACAATCTTTTTCTCCACTTATGTCAAATGCTTTGCTGAACCAAAACCTTAGAAATGCTTCATATAGGCTGCCTGATGGATCTTTGTTTTTCAAAAATCAAAGAAGTCAGCAACCTACCTCCCCACTCTTATCCAGTGCACTCCAAAATCCACATCTTCTTAAGGCTTCATTTAAACTCCCAGATGGGTCAATAATTCCAGGAGGAATGGCAGCACAACAGCAAAGCTCTTCTCCTCTTTTATCAAGTGCTTTGTTGAATCCTAGTCTTCGAATGGCTTCATATAAGCTACCAGAAGGCTCCATACTATCCAAACACCAGAAAGGACAGCAAGCCTCTTCACCACTACTGTCCAGTGCCTTGCTAAATTCAAGCCTTCGCCAAGCTTCCTATAAATTACCTGATGGATCTCTATTCTCCCGAAATTCCAACCAAGCAAGCAAACAAAGCTCTTCTCCACTTCTTTCCAGTGCTTTACTGAATCCTAGTCTTCTCAAAGCTTCATATAAACTACCAGATGGGTCAATTTTTTCCAAAAAACAAGGAGGACCACAAGTCTCCTCACCACTTTTGTCAAATGCACTAATGAATCAAAACCTTCGAAGTGCTTCTTACAAGCTGCCGGATGGGTCAATCCTAAACAGAAATCAAGTTCAAAAAGGGAAAGGACCGTCTTCTCCATTTCTTGGCAATGCTTTGCAGAACGCCAACTTACGCATGGCTTCGTTTAAGCTTCCTACACAACTAAGGCACCAGGGACTGCTTGGAGAAGATGATGACCCAAGTGGACGGTATGCAGTGGTTAATCCCCAGCTGGGGTCAGCATCCCTACACTGGGCTCAAACACACATTGTAGGCTCTCATGATGCAGGAGATTTATGGTCTTCAGAGAAAGTCCTTCCTCATCAGACTGTACAAAATCTCACAAAATGGTCCATGTACAAAGATGAAGAGCTAATGGAGAATCTCACTCCACTTCACCCTGGCAGTGATGCAGACTTTCCAGAACCTGAATGGGCACCAGACAGGGAAGGCGATGAGGGACAGTGGTATGATAAGGTAACCAACTGTAGGTTCCAAATACACCATAACACATTTGCTATTTACTATTTAATACTAAGAAACACTTTACATTCACTTTCATTTTAACTTAGCATCTTAGACAAATGTGTTCTAGAGAAATCCATATGTTTAGAGAGTTTACTATTTTCTGAATCCCATAACTTTCAAATACCTTGCTTATCTATGTATCGCCATGATTTCCTTGAAATCTGAGTAAGCACCAAGGAATTTGTATGTGTATCATTTCAGATATAATACTAATACTACAATATTATTTTTAGCAAATGTATGGATAAATGTATTAGTATATCATGATGGGCACGATGGCTTGCACCTCCAGGGTTGTGTTTAAATCCCACTTCTGCTCTGCGTACATGAATATTTCAAGTTCTTCCTGTGCTTTATGGGTTTCCTTTGGGTGCTCTGGTTTCCTCCCACAGTCAAAAGACATGACTGACATTTCCAAATTGCCATAGTGTGTGAGTGTGTGTGCCATCATGCCCTGCAATGGGTTGACACCCTGTCCAGGGTGTCACCACCTTATGTCCTAAGCGGTCTGGAATAGACTCCAGGCTCCCCATGATCCTGCATAGGATATGCGGTATGGAAAATGCGTGTTTTAAAATTAATTAAAAGATTTACTGAGGTCAGTAATTGTAAAATAGGTCATATTGTAAAATAAGTGTTGTGCATGTCAACCTAGCAGTAGGTAAAAAGAATTTTTAAGAGAAATGTTTCCCAAGCAGCAGCTGAGTCTAGACCCTCAGATTTATCATGTATTAAAATGTTTTGAATTGATGTTTTATTGAATTATTTCCAGTCATGTCAGTGATCCTGAGCAGATAAACCTGTACAATGTGGCTTCCATGACTGTGAACTGAGGAATTGCTTTTTCATTTAGATGTATTCTATTAGAAGCTTGCCAACAATGCGCTACAGGGACCTGGCAGAGGAAGACGGACTTGAGGACATGACACAGCTAGAGTGAGTCTCATCATAACTAGTTGTAAGGAAAATTGTGGTATTCTGCAAGATTTAAAGATTTACGAATCATTATGTGGACCCATATACATGTATGTACAGTAATACAGTACATAAACTGATGTAGCACACAGTAGTTAGCTGACAGCAATTACAAGGCCATTTGTCCTGTAAAAACAATATTTTTATAATATAACAGTGCTTTGTAATATAATTTTATAATATAATAAACAATAATAAAACATATTTCTAACATGTAAGTACTGTATTCCATAATTTTGGTAATATTACAAGTGATTCCTATTTTTGGTGTGAGAACAACTTTCCTTTTGTATTTGTAGAGAGCTAAATGAAGGCACCGTGCTGTTAAATTTACAGAAGAGGTTTGAACGAGAGTTGATTTATGTGAGTGAAACATATCATCAGAACTCACACAAGCAATATGTTAATCTCATTTCATATTTGTTCATTTGCATTTAAGTTCTTTCTTTTTCCCTCCAGACTTACATTGGCAGTATTCTTGTGTCCGTGAATCCCTACAAGATGTACAACATATATGGTACAGACACGGTTTTGCAGTACAATGGACATGCACTTGGAGAAAATCCCCCGTGAGTTTGAGCCCACACCTTGAATGGCAGAATCTAACTGGCTATAAAACTCCTATGTGGAATACAAGGCCATACGTGCAAAAGATATTTGCCATAAGAATGTTTTAGTAATGTATTACTTCAGTTTTCAAAATGTTTTCCTGGTAATGTCATAATTAACTATATAAACAAAGCAGCCTGGTGGCTCAATGGGTAGAACATGAAGCTGGGATGCCAAAGTCTCCCAGTTTGAATCCCTGCGCAGCCAGGTGTGTCCTTGAGCAAGACACTCAGTGTTAGCTCACTGGGCGCTGCAACTGACTGGCAGCGCACTGCTCCCCTCAGGGAATGGGTTAAATGCAGAGAAGTAATTTCCCTATGGGATTAATATAATACTATACAAAACACTGCCTATATTAAACAGCCTGATCAATGTTGTTTTATCAAATTTAATGTGTAAGTACAATCACAACATGTCATATCTGGTTCCACTAAAGGTTTAGTACATAGTTCTTAGTTTTGAAAATGTCGGAACTTTGTTTTGTTATGTAATATAGCATGTGACTCCAGTTTCAATAATTTTATTCCATGTTGACATATGGCCTGTAAACTTCACACTTTTGTGATATTTTGTGACATTCTTTAAATACATTCTGGCTTCAGCGTAGAACGACAGTCTCATGTCTCATGTGTCTGCTGTCATGCTGGTCGCAGGTTTGTACAGCATCCTGTTGTTCATTGATAGGAGGTTGCATTACATGTAGGTCTGTATTAAATGACCATTTTGCCATGTCCACAACTGCAGGTACACTGTTTCACATCACTCATGTCTGGTTGCTTTTTTGGTTTTTACAGACAACCTGCTGTTGCTACACTCACTAAAGCTGCTTTCTCTTTTGTTTTCTGTGCTGACACAGTCATCTTTTTGCTATTGCAAACGTTTCTTATACTAATATGATGGATGCCAAAAAGAATCAGTGCATAATTGTCAGGTAAGATTATTTTAATACTCTGACATGTTAATGTTCAACCTGCAGTTCTCAAACGTTTTAAACATTGCCGTTCATTTTCTGAGCTGCGTCCAGGACGTCTACCTCTGTGACGGCAATAGCATTTAAGGGCTAAATGAAGCTGTTTGCCTTCTAGATTTTCAAAGCTGGGATTTTGGCATCCCCAATTACCGTCACACACGTAATGACCCGTAGCTCAGAGAAATCCTAGTATTTAGGTATGTCAGCCAGCGCCAAACCGCCTTGACCCACTTCATCAACCTTGGGTCTCTTTTGAAGAAGACACCTGTAAGGGAAGCCCGCTGACGGCCGTACCTCGATCTCGCCTGCCGATCTTATCGCCAAGTGAAATGTATCTTGTGCTGACTGGGAAAAGGTGGCAGGATACCTGGCTCTGTTTCTGCCTCCAGCTTCTTTTCATTGTCTAATTATGAAAAGTAGAAAGTACAAAGTACTTAAGCGATTGACCAAGCCTAAAGGAATACATACGGTTCAAACGTGCGAAACCACGTGACACCCAAACTGTACGAACACGTTGTCATTAACTTTATGTGCTACTAAACTGACAAATTTCGTTTCAGTGGAGAAAGCGGCTCAGGCAAGACAGAAGCTACGAAGCTGATCTTGCGATACTTAGCAGCGATACATCACAAGCGTAATATCACGCAACAGGTTGAGTGCGGGGGTCGAGGAGAAACGGTAACTTTCTTCTGTTAACTGTGCCAATTTCAGCACCTAATATGTTCTCTGTCTGTTTTTTTGCCTCCATATCCGGTGACGCAGATTGAGGTATAGTGATTTTAACCTGACACCTCGCGTGCGTGTGCGTGTTTAACAGGGTCATCATGATTTATAAATGTAAAAAAAAAAAAAAATTCTAATTTCAGTAACATAACGTAACACTGTCAGCATTTGCTGTTTTGTATGGTATTGCGTTTCTCTTTTAATTTTTGTTTGTTATACATAATTACGACTTGTGTTTTCCGAAGTACTTCGTGATGGTCCGTCGTATGTCCTTGATACAGATTCTTGAAGCAGCTCCTCTTTTAGAATCATTTGGAAATGCCAAAACTGTGAGGAATGATAACTCAAGCCGCTTCGGGAAGTACGTGGAAATCTTTTTGGAGGAGTAAGTGTATTGTAACTATTAATAAGTAACATTTTTCTTCAACAAAACTGGTATATTACTAATAACGTAATACTAGTAACGTAAGGCTAAAAATTAATCCAACGGAAGATTCAAATTATCCAAAAATATGAGGCAAATTAACCAGTTGTGTGAATATAAGGTGTTTTGAAATAGTGAAACAGTTGTTTCAAGGTTAACTTGTTTGGTACTGCAGTATGTTGTTAGTGTTTGCTTAATTACTGTATAATTGATGCGAAGTGAACTGGATACAGTACCGCGTATTAAGTAACGGTTATCTTTGTTTCTTTTTGTATTTTGTAGTTCATTTAAACCTCCAGGGAAAAAAATGTTAAATTTATTTATAATTAGGTTTAACACTGCACATTTGTTCAAAGGACAAAAATATTACCAGTACATCCTAGGTCAGATATAAAATTTATAGTAGACTATGAATGTACATATTGCCTATATTTAAGCTTAATGAAATCATGTAGCTTCTGTGTCCTTAACCACTTATGAGTTTAAAAAGTCATATTCACACAAATGAATATATCACTCTAAATAGTATACCTAAACGCAAAATAAATAATTATAGGTGTACCATAGTTAGCAATAACAAGTAGCTCTGAAGACCAGACAGCAGTACAAACTAACTGACCAGTGAGAGATGTGTACTAACCATATTGTTATGTAATTATTTTAAATACATTTGTCGGCATTATTTAATACAGAGGTGTGATTAGTGGTGCCATAACCTCACAGTATCTACTTGAAAAGTCTCGGATAGTATTTCAGGTAAGAACCAAAGCGCTTTGTGCCATAAAATTCTCACACAACTTTACAGCATAGAGCAATATTTTCCAGCATGATTTGCATTTGTTTTCAGGCCATGAATGAGAGGAACTATCATATTTTCTATGAGATGCTCGCTGGCCTACCTGAACAGCAGAAGCAGGCTTTCTATCTTCAGGATCCAGAAACGTACTATTACCTCAACCAGGTGAAAAGCTGAAAGCCATGTACTGCACCTTCATGAGACAAGAAAGTAGACAGATCTCAGCAACATTAAATGCAAAAAAAGGATGTCCTTAAAAACAGCCCACCTGACATTCATACAAGATGGCCAAAATTAGATAAATATGGCAGTCATCAACAAAGTTTAAAGAAACACTAGCCAGAGAAAGTGGAAATATTGGTACTGTAAAGCCTGCACATGTTGACAGAAAGCTAACTTTAGCTACAATAAACCTGATGATTGGTGTATCCAAATTGTCATTTCGTGTGTGTTTGTGTGTATGCGTGTGCACACCCTGTGATTGATTGTGGAACCCGTACAGGGTGTCCACCACCTCCTGCCCTAAAATGCCTGGGATAGGCTCCATGCCCCCTTGTGACCCTGCTTAGTTTTGGATGGATGGATGGACAAGGCTGGGAAGCTGTGTTATGGGGGTATATCTAGAGACTTGCTCTGGTTCTGCCTGACCATGTAATTGTGCCACTGTCATGACTTGTTGCATGCTGCCATAGGGGGGCAACTGTGAGATACCAGGGAAGAGGGATGGTGACGACTTTCGCAGGCTCCTCAGCGCCATGGAGATACTCAACTTCAGTGCCGATGACCAGAGCAGCATCTTCAGGGTTCTGTCTTCCATCCTTCACCTGGGCAACGTGTTTTTTGAAAGATATGAGGTATCTCAGTACACCACAACCTCATAGCACCATAAGTTGCAGAAACAGTGCTGTTACCATTTCAGTGGCCATTCACCACATATAGCTTCTCTTTGAGAAATAGTCAGTTCAGGACTATTGGTTTTATTTTTCTTGAATCCTTCCTGTCATGGGGTTATGTCTTGGACTGGTCTCTTCAGCCAGGGTGTAGGCTGAGCCTGAGAACTTGCTGACCCCCTCTCCACCAGATGCAGTTGTGACTTGGGGAATGCCGTTGAGCCTGCAGAGAGTTACTCCTACACCTGGAGGACAGAAGGACTCTATAATGTCATTTACATTCATGGTCTCCATTATAACGTTTGTTTTCTGTAATGTTAGTATACTCAGGAGGGGCTGGACAGCCAGTTGACCTTGGGCCCGCAGAGGATTTTTCTTTTCTCCATACTGTGGAGTTTTTTCCTCTCCTCTGTTGTTGTCTGGCTTTGTCTTTAACTTCAGTCATCCACCTGCTGTTATTTCTGTAACATCTGTAACTTCATCCTGTTAAGCGTTTTAAGGTAAATTGTTGCAAATGCACTATATAAAAACAAATTGAATTGAATTGAATTCTCATTAGTGTTGTCTTCCCTGCAGGCTGACTCTCAGGAGGCAGCCACTGTGGTTAGCGCCCGGGAGATTCGAGTAGTGGCTGAGCTCCTCCAGATCTCCCCAGAAGCCCTGCAGAAATCAATAACCTACAAAGTTATGGTGAGCATGGGTATATTTATTTGGTTTTTCTGTGACATTTATTTTTTTCTTTCAGTTGGAAAAGATCCACATTTAATCATACTGTTGGATTAGAGTTTCTCTTTGACATGTCAGTTGATGGTAGCTGAAAGGAAAGGATAATGTTGCGTAAGTGAAAACTTCCTCTTCCCTTATGTTAATTATGTTATCTTAAGTCGTCCTTAGATGGATGTGTATTGGACGGGTCTTATTTTCAGTGCAGGTTTTTACTGTGCAGTAACTTTGCTGGAGGTTCCTGTCCCCTCCAATCCAGGGAAGTTCTGTGCCCTGGGCTGCTTGCCAGGCTTCCCCACCACAGACCATGTTGTACAAGGTGCTTTCTGCACCAGCCCAGCAAACAACAGGAAACAAAGTCAATGGTCGATGCACTTCGATAGTCTGCATGTAAGGAGGGGGTGGTGAAACAATACCTCAACCCATGCATATAAGCTCTAATTCTGTCCCTACCTTTCCCCCAACTGAATGACAGCATAGGTAATTATAGCCAAGGGACAGTCAAAGCAGGGGGGGTTACAAGAAGAAAAGGCTGAAATTTGATCAGGGATTACCTAGAGACTACTGTTCAATAGCATAGTTTTTAAATTCTGACGAGTTGTGATCCTGTGACACAACAGTTAACCCAGAGCCTGTAATAAGGCTTATTATCAGAATAACTGCTATTGTTTTCCTTATTCAGTTATTATTATTGTTATTACTGTGTTATTACTGTTCAGCCACTTAAGATGCTACATTTTTTCAACAAACAAGGTTAAGTACTAAAATCCCTGGTTTTCCATCTTTTTCATTATTGGATCAAAAAGTCTACATTGTGGGTCATAAAGAACAAACAACAATGGATCATCACCTTGCGCTAGCCTTTGATATTGATTGAGTCTAACATTGTCAATGTAGGGTACATAGCACTTTTTCACTCTGCTATGAATTAAGCCTCATGTGCATTGCTCTCTTTCTTACACTGAAATAGCGGCTTGTCAGATGTTAGTTCCGATGCCACTCCCCTCTTCCCTTTTGTAGTCATATCATTATAAATTAAACCTAGATAGCACAGACTGCGTAGTATTCAATTGTAGTTTACCTTGCGATGAAGTCCAAAGTACTGAAAGGAAGGTTGCTTTTTTTCATAGCACAAGGTGAAGTTCACATGGCATGCCAACGTTAGGTCCTCGTCTTGTTTCTTCCATCTTCTCAGTACACTGACCTTGAGTCCTTTTATTGGAGCAACCAGTCAGCCTTTTTTTTATCACTGTAGGGGATCCAGACTCTTTTTCCATGTTTGCAGTGGTTGATTCACAATGCCAAAATTTATACCTCCACTCCATTGTTGATTCCCAGTGATTGTAGGTCTGTTCAGTGTCCTGTATTTCCTCCCCTTTCTTCTGCCAAGTCCAATCTGACACTTGGCTAGCAATTTTTTTCCTGTTTTTCTATCAATACAACGTCACCTGGCACTCCTAAACGCTTTCCACTAGTTCACTGTTATGTCCCCATGTCAGTTTCTTTCAGATTCTCTCATCTCCTGCATTGTTGAGTTTATATAAGCTTGGAGCTAATGCATATGGCTGTTCACTGTTCCTTCTTTTTATGAAACAACTGTGACATCAGTCAGAGGGCTGTGCAGTGTCATTAAGTTAATTCAAGTCATTAAGGGAATAGGCTCACCCTATGTAACCGGAGACAACCATAGTCAAAAGATAATTCCTCCAAACCAGTTGGATTAGATCAGAACTTCATGCTTTGTAACACGTCAAAGTGAAAAAAGTTTGTATTTTGTTGTGCAAAAGAAACGCAAAAAGAGTTTTTCAAGAAATTGTTTTAAAATACAAGTTAGTTTTGTGCATTGGAAATATTCATGTTGAAAGGTGGTATTCTGGGAATTTTTTCCACTGACTTTTCTTGTATTAACTCCCATGAAATTCTGTATGTTTGGACGTTAGAGCACATACTAGTAGTATAGTAAGTACTCCAGCCCCCTGTTGGATTTATAGTAACAGGTGCACACAGTCAATGTCACACAGTGGTCGCACAGAGTGGAGATGTCTGTACTATTTAGTTGCTTTATTTTACGTGACCAAAAACGTTTAACTCACCCCACCAACCATTAACAATCAATTTAACAATCAAAAAACAATCAGCAAAGCTGATTGAAAGCTGATGAAAAAATGTCCTTTCCCAAGTTAATGGTAATGTATTGTACCTTTTCTACACAATTCACCAAGTGAATGAAAACAAATATCAGCACTAATTATTTTAACTAAAATATCAGTATGAAAAATGTTCAAACACAAATTTCACAACAGTGACCTTTCAGAATCTGTTACTCCCTAGACTGGTGCTGTCTTTTCATGTGTTATCCAAACATAAAGGCTGTCCAAACATGATTTACATATTTGAATCATGCCATCCTTCCCAACAGGAGACTATGAGAGACAAGATATACACTCCCCTGAGTGTGGAAAGTGCTGTTGATGCCAGGTGAGAACACAATCTTCTCATCTCACATTAACACCTGTACTGAGAATAAAAACTTGAGGCTGTGTGTTTATTAATTCTAATAATATGAAGGACATTTTTTCACAAGTACAATGCAAAGCCCCATTCTAGGACTTGCCCCTATAACCTTTCAGATACAAGATCAGCTGCTTAAATTCTGTTATGTGATGCACTTTGGGATTAAAACTGTGTCATACCAATACTTTTCAAAGAGTTATTTGGCTATGTGCGTTTCAAGTTATTCCCCGTATTTTTCTTCTGTGGATCATTCAGAGATGCAATTGCCAAGATCTTGTACTCACTGCTGTTCAACTGGCTGACAGACAGGATCAACAAAATTGTTTACCCAAGAAACGAAGCCCTGTCCATCTCCATCTTAGACATCTATGGATTTGAGGTAAGACATATTTCTTTTCTTCTCACTTCCTTCATTATGTGAAACAAAACAAAGAATAGAGAAACTTGCATTTTTTGTCTTCCAGGACCTTTCCTTTAACAGCTTTGAACAGCTTTGCATCAATTATGCAAATGAATACCTGCAGTTCTTTTTTAACAAGATAATATTCAAAGAGGAACAAGTAAGTGTTCCATGTTATTGGGTTCTCCCTTTGAAAGCTAGGTGTCTGTGTGACTTTGTTAATTTGACAATCTGCAAACGTAATTGTCTTTTTTATGTGCAAGGATGAATACAACAGAGAGCAGGTCAACTACCAGGAAGTATCCTTTAGCGACAACCAGGCCTGTATTGATATAATTTCTGCAAGGCCCCATGGGATACTTCGAATCCTTGATGACCAGAGTTGTTTTCCTCAGGTGTGTCATTATTTACTTGCAAAGCCGCTTTGTAAATCACTGTTGTCCCTTATGCTCCTCACTGTGAATATCTCTGTGCAAGAATAATATATATTAATATATAATTATTATTATACAATGTAAGGACCTAAATATTATAAATACCTTTCTAGTATGAATTGCAAAAAAAAAGAACAAGAATGCAAGAGATCAGCAGTGATGACTAAACATTTTGGTAAGGTGATTTAACACATTCTTTCCATTACCAGGCAACTGACCACACCTTTCTTCAAAAATGCCACTATCACCATGGCAACAATCCCCTCTACTTAAAGCCAAAGATGCCCTTGCCCGAATTTACTATAAAGCATTATGCTGGAAAAGTAATCTATCAGGTGCAGTGCTTGACCTGTAGTGCTAAGGTTTATTAGCAACATCATAAATATAAAATTAAAGTTGGTTCCCTCTAATTTTTATGTTTGTTTTGTTGTCCCATAAATTAATGGCAGGTTCACAAGTTTTTGGATAAAAACTTTGATCAAGTTCGCCAAGAAGTCCTTGATCTCTTCATTCAGAGTAAAAACAAGGTAACAAGCAAGGGCTTTTGTGATTTCCATGGCCCGAGTGCTCTTCTGTGCAGTGTGACAAGGCATGGGTCAAGTCTTTACCGACACCATATCGCCCTAGATGGTGTCTGCCCTCTTCCTGAACCACAGCGAGGTCCTCAGCCAGCAGAAGTCCCACATGGGCAAGACAAGCACAGTGACACGCCGCCACCAGCCGCACACTGTGGCTGCCAAGTTCCAGCAGTCGCTCGTGGAGCTAGTGGAAAGAATGGAGAGGTGGGGGGAGGGCGATTCATCTGTACCACTGACTTCTGTACATACATCTTCATTTTCCCTTCGTCACCATTTGTCTCTCCCCACACACAGGTGTAATCCCTTCTTTGTGCGCTGTATAAAGCCAAACAACAAAAAGGTATGGATTTCACAAAATGCAAGGTTGTCCGTAGCACTGGTTGTTCTCAGGTTTGTGATAGTACAGGCATCTGTGTGTCACTACAGGAGCCAGGAGTATTTGAGGTAGAGATGGTCTCCACTCAGCTCCGCTATTTGGGAATTTTGGAGACAATCCGCATTCGGAAAGAGGGCTATCCCATCAGGTTCCTCTTCTACACCTTCCTCAATAGGTAGGTCTTTAATATGCTCATCTCCAAAGGATAACTGTGTTTCCTTTGCTGATATGTTTCATTAATTTATATTAGTGTTTTAGCTTGAGATAAAGGATGTAAAATTCCATTAATTCCATTGCCAGGTACAAGTCCTTACTAGGCCTGAAGGAGGTTCCACCCCCAGATGGTGAGAACTGTGTCATCATGCTGAAGAAACTGTGTCCTATTAGAGCAGGGTCATTCCAAGTGGGAGTCACTAAGGTGCATACAGACGTGCTGCAGACTGTGTGCCCTTTTGTAGAGGGATTGCTATTTTGTTCTCACCTGGTGTGTGTGTGTGTGTGTGTGTGTGTGTGTGTGTGTGTGTGTGTGCACACGGGCGCGTATAGCTGTTCTTGAAGGAGGATATCTTCCAGTTGCTGGAGAGCAAACGAGACCGGGTGCTGCATGTAGCAGCCCTCACTCTCCAGCGTTACACGCGCATGTTTTTTGTCCGGAAACGCTATGTCTCCTTTCGCATGAAGATCGTCCGCTTCGAGGCCCACTGCCGAGGCTTTCTGGTCCGGTAAGCTACTGTCTACGCACACTCCACATGTATTTTTCAGAATGGGAAGTCTTCACCGTTGCAAGTGCCCTACGTGTCTCAGCATGATGTGTTTCCCACAGGAAACACTACGTAAAGATGCGGGAGAGCCTGGTGAAATTTCGTTCACTAATCCACATGTACGTCAGTCGCAAGAGATACATCAAGGTATGGGTAATTGATTTCAGTCATCCATTACCATGTTGTCTTCTGCTTAGTATAAATAGCTGCTCATAACTTCCAGTTAATCTCTCTCGTTTACTTCGCAACCTGTTACAGATGAAATTTGAGGACAAGCGAAGGGCTGAAGAAGAAAGACTGAAAAGGGAAATGGTACGCATCATTGCTTCTCAGTCGTTTCCACTCAAAGTACTTTTTCATTAAAATTAAACTTGCTCTATCAGTTTTAGTTAGCATGAGTCTTATGTGCACCCTTAGGAGCTGACAAAGCGAGAGGTGGTTAATGTCACCCACTTAGTTATTCCAGCAGAGCTGGGAGGACTTCTGCAAGCAGTCACAGGTAAAATACTAATATTTATTTGGCAGCTAAGCAGACAGTCTTTAAAACTGAGTTCAAACATAATGTTCGCAGGAGTTACTGGATATGATTTGTAAACCATGCTGTTCTCAATGTGTCTTGTCTTCCTTTGTCAGAGGGAAAGGAGATGCATGCGGATTGTCTTGCCCTGGTCCAAGCTGCCAAGATAGAGGTGGATTCTCAGCTCATCTTGCCACTTGACATCAACGATTATCCCATCTCCAAATACGTCCAGATTCATTTTAGGGTGAGACGTGATGTGGGACAATGTGCAGCTTTTGAGTTTATGTGGGGGATTTCAAACCAAACACTGAGTGGGGACAGGTGAGGAGTAGGTCAGCTGCTGTCGTAGGAAGCTTTGAGCTTTTGTGATTCCGTGCCCGATTTCCAGGAGTCCAAGTTCGGTATGTTGCTGGCACCAATTGAGAAACCGCTGACTCACGTTCCGGAGGATTTCAGGAATGAGGCTCTATCACTCTTCATCATGGTAAGATCTAAAATGGCTCCTCCCACGCAGCAAGTTTTCTTTTCACGTTTCAGACCAGCGATGAGCACTTTCTCGATTTCTTTCAAAGGTTTTGAGGTTTATGGGAGACCCTCACCTAAACGGGGCTCAGGAGAACCTGTTTGGGAACTACATTGTCCAGAAAGGTCTTTCCACATCAAGCTTGAGGGACGAGATCTTGTGTCAGATTGCCAATCAGCTGTGCAGGAACCCCAATGCTGCCAATGCAGAGAGGGGCTGGCTGCTGCTACTGGCCTGCCTGAGTGCCTTCGCACCTACCCAGAATTTGGAAAAGTACCTTCTTAAGTAAGGGGCAGGGTCAGATTGATGTTAGTCAGATTATATGCCCCGTATGCTTCACTGAGGCCTGAGGCTATTCTTTTTTCCCCCCACCTGAGGTTTGTGTCTGACTATGGCTATGATGGCTATGAAGTGGTGTGTCAGCACCGGCTCATGCAGGCTATGCAGAAGTCACGGCTTGGACCAGAGGCAGCAAGAACCTATCCCCTGTCTTTGCTGGAATGGACGACCAATCGAAAGAAGGCAAGCATGGTACTTCAAGTGTACTGCTTTGATGGTGAGCATGTTTAAAGTTTTAAAAGTTTTACGGTGAAATCTAAAAATATAATGCTGTTTGTAAAATTGTAATTCAAAAAATTTTTTTAAGTCTAGGTGTGCAGTTTATCTAACATAAAAGTTTCCAGAACAGTTGTTTTCAGGCCATGGGTTACAAGCTGATAGTGTTGAGTCGCTGACCAAGTTAACATCACATTACAACAAGACAAATATAATTTTCAAAGTTATATTTATAGCAGGATTATTCATTCCTTCATTAACTTTACAACAGGTCATCCAGGGCAGAGTTATGGGGGACCTGAAGCCTCCCACAGGCAGCCCATGGTGGAAGGCAGGGTATGCCCTGGACAGAGTGTCAGCCCATCACAATACCATGATTATTTACCGTATAAGCAATTTTTAGATATGAACATTTGAATTTAGTTTGGAGTGCAATTTCTCATCTTTAATTTTGAAGCACTGCAGTGCATCAAAACATGATTTTACATAAGATAGTAAAATATCCATCCATCCATCCATTATCTTAACCGCTTAGTCCTGATGAGGGTCGCGGGGAAGCCTGGAGCCCATCCCAGAGCACATAGGGCGCAGGGCAGGGGACACCCAGGGCGGGGCGCCAACACACACACACACACTCTACGGGCAATTCTGCTCACACCAATCAACCTAACCTGCAAGTCTTTGGACTGTGGGAGGAAACCAGAGCACCTGGAGAAAACCCATCAAGCTAGTAAAATATTAAACCAATAAATTATGTAATTATTTTTCCAAGAGTACTTTGAATCTTCCTACGCACACACACACACACACACACACACACACACACACACACACACACACACACACACACACACACACACACCTCGATCAGCAAAAACAAAACGATAACTAGTCTAAAATTGAGTAGATCCCCGTTCTGGCATCAAATAACTGCCTTGATCTGTCGAGGTATGGACTTCACTAGACCTCTGAAGGTATGCTGTGGTATCTGGCACCAAGCCATCAGTAGCAGATCCTTTAAGTCTTGTAAGTTGCAACGTGGGGCCTCCGTGGATCTGACTTGTTTTTCCAGCTCATCCCATAGATGCTCAATTCGATTGAGATCTGGAGAATTTGAAGGCCAAGTCAACACCTGAAACTCATTGTTTTGTTCCTCAAACCATTCTTGAACCATTTTTACAGTGTGGCAGGGTGCATTATCCTGCTGAAAGAGGCCACTGCCATCAGAGAATTTCCATGAAGGGGTGTACTTGGTCAGCAACAATGTTAGGTAGGTGGTACGTGTCAAAGTCCACATGGAGGGCAGGACCCAAAGTTTCCCAGCAGAACTTTGCCCAAAGAGTCATACTGCCATCACCGGCTTGCCTTCTTCCCATAGTGCATCCTGGTGCCATCTCTTACCCAGGTAAGTGACACACATGCATCTGGCCATCCACACGATGTAAAAGAAAACCTGATTCATCAGACCAGGCCACCTTCTTCCATCGGCCATGGTCCAGTTCTGACACTCACGTGCCCGTTGTAGGTGCTTTTAGCAGGAAACATGGGTCAGCATAGGCACCCTGACCAGTCTGTGGCTACGCAGCCCCACATGCAACAAACTGCAATGCGTTGTGTGTTCTGACATTTTTCTATCAGAACCAGCATTATTTTTTCCAGCAATTTGAACTAGCTCTT
This sequence comes from Chitala chitala, assembly GCA_025773905.1. Taxonomy (NCBI): domain Eukaryota; kingdom Metazoa; phylum Chordata; class Actinopteri; order Osteoglossiformes; family Notopteridae; genus Chitala; species Chitala chitala. The sequence goes on along the minus strand of JABJVR010000038.1, from coordinate 6,645,407 downwards.
ACACTGGATTGGACTACATGGGCCAGCCTTGACTCCCCACGAGCATCAGTGAGACTTAGTCGCCCTTGACCTTGTCGCCGGTTCACCAGTTTTCCTTCCTTGGACCACTTTTGGTCCTGACCACTGCAGACCGGGAACATCCCACAAGAGCTGCAGTTTTGCATTGCTCTGGCCCAGTCATCTAGCCATCACAATTTGGCCAGAGTTGCTCAGCGCCTTACGCTTGCCCATTTTTTCTGCTTCCAACACATCAACTTCAGGAACAAAATGTTGCTACATTGAGCCTGGTGGCTTAATGGGTAGAACATCAGGGTGGGCTGCAGAAGTTTCCTGGTTCAAATCCCAGCCACCAGGTGTGTCCTTGAGCAAGACACTCAGCGCTGGCTCAGTGTAACCTGTATGTGAAATGTAAGTCGCTTTGGATAAAAGCATCTGCTAGATGAATAAATGTAAATGGTACACAATGCCCTAATATACCTCACCCACTACCAGGTGCCATTTTAACAAGATAATCAATGTTATTCTCTTCTCCTGTCATAATGTTATGGCTAATCGGTGTGTATGTATGTGTATGTGTGTGTGTGTGTGTGTGTGTGTGTGTGTGTGTGTCCATGTGTGTCTGTCCAGGTAGGATTTCTAGAGGTAACAACAGACCAGTTACTAGTGTCAGGTAGTACCTGTTGCCTTTTAACCTTTCGAGTTGCCCCTGATTTCACTTTACCTTCACCTTTCTGTAGCAGAGGATTAGGTAAAGAGCCATCGGACTCAATCTGACAAATCAGATGGAAATTGCTAAAAAGGTTATTTTTTCTTTTTCTTCTGTGCATTATCCTTATCACCTCTTTTCTTTGACCTCCCGTCTCTGTCACTGTGCCCCACCCTTCTTCTGTACCCAGGGTACTCTTTCCTGTGTCCCATTCACTCCTGGACAAGTGGAGAAGACCTGGCAGGAGCCGTCCTACAGCACAGGTTAATTAACCTGCCTGGCGGGCTGTGGCACCTTCTCGGTCACAATGCTGGATGATTCACAGTTCTGGGTCTCCTTCCAACTAGCCATTCACTTAATTAGTCTGGACTGCGACGTTACTAAATACAGACTCAGAGGATCACACCTGTTTCCATTTCCAGTAAGGTTAGGGTTAGGGTGTGGATGCCTGCTTTGCTTGGGTAGTGTTGCATGGCTATCATATGCTTACACTGTCTGTATGGCATAGTCTGCTTGTGTTATTGTGAATATTTGCTGTAGCTGTGGAGTGTGATTGCTCTGGAAATTAAGGTTCGAAATACAAAGTAGGTTTTTGTAACTTTTATTCACACAGAAATCACCACTTAGACCAAAAAATTTTATTTAGGTCATAAAGTCAAATAGGCGTGTGCACACATCACCCAATGATAATGTGGCTGCAGTGCAAAATAAAATCATCAATGCCTCCTGAGGATGACAGCCAATTAACAAAAGGTTATTAACTGGGAACATTCTTGTGCATGAGAAAGAGGGGAATGGTTATCTGAAAATTTGCACTCCTTACAATGCACATTCAGGACACCTTTCTGCTCAGAATATCGTAAGCCATTTAGGAACACAGAAATTTTCAGCAACGCCACAAACAACTTTGAAACTTTATAGTGTAATTTGTCTCCACATAATGTGGCTGCTTGTTACCTTGTTCACATACCACCCATGGATAACTTAATATGAGCATGGATACTTGCCATACCTGTGTAAAAGTATGCATGCATGTACTTAAGCTGGAAAGCATTGTGCTTTTGGGCTACCATACCACGTTCTACTGCACTTGTGGACATGGAGACCCGCTGTGTCATGATTGCGAGGCACAGCTGTACAAAAGATCTGTGTCTGTGCCTCTTTGACAGGGGTATGGAGGACAGCTGGCGGGGCTGCTCCATCCTCATGAAGGAGCATGGCCAGTGGACTGAGCTGGCGGGTCACGACTACGTGCTCGACCTGATGACTGACCTGGAGCTGCTGCCAGGCTTCCCTCGACAGAAGTCTCACTTCATTGTCTCTTCCGAGGGTCCTTCCCGATCTAGGCCCCGCACAAGTCTGTGAGTTCCAGCCACATCATCTTTGCACCTTTCAGTCTGATCAAGCATGCCTTACATGTACTGCCATGATCCACGGGATTCATCCTGTGCCTGGCCATGTTAATGCTATGACCAAGTTCAGCCGCAAGGCAGAGTGCTTCCTATTTAGCCATACTAAACAACAATAGTCATTCTTTCCTTCTTCTAGTACATGAATGTGTGCATGTCATGATCTGTCCACATCCAGGAGCTGTCAGTGGCAAAGGAGCTGAGAAGTATTGATAATGGTTACGCCTGCATGCGTGAAAGAAACCTCTCATATTTACCACTTAGTTATGTGTGAATGAATGAAACACGTTAACACTACGGATTTCATGGATGTTGCCTCTCAGAATCCCAAACTCTATCTTTCAACAGGGCCCTTTTTGGGAGTGGCTTTGAGTTTGATGAAGACCCTCCTGTCCACATCTCCACTAGGCACCATGACTTGCCCAGCTCCAGTTTTCCTGACTCTGATGGGTACTACAGCCATGGTGAGGGGTCCAGTCCCAGTCCTCTTTCTGACCTTTAACAAATGCACAAAAGTTGGGTGAATGGTTGCGCAGAGTACCATGTGAGATGATTTAATCAACATTTGTAGACTTTCAAAAATGCCTTGGCTTTGTCCCAGCATAACGTAGGTGAAGAACCAATGAGATTTAAGTCAACTGCAATTTTCAGAAAGCTTGCCAAGGTGCTCAGTTATCCTTGACATCTTCTAACTAACCTCTGTATGTCACGCTTGATTTTATAGTGGAGTCTGACAATTTCAGTGAGGCAGCAGCTCAGAAGGGCATGGACCGCTACCTTGACAGCCTGTTTGACCCGGTGCTTTCTGATAGCGGTGGGGTAAGAATGGTCACTCTACTGCCTTTCATTTCAAACAGACAACGTGGATCTTAGCAAGTCGTTTATAAATTTAATTTGCCACACAGACCATTAAATGAGGATGTACCACTCTTAAAGCATAAATTTAGTAAGGATGAACTGGGTTTTCAAAAGGTGAGTTTTGACTTCTAATAAATGCTCCTCATTCTACACAAGCAACAGACTAGAACATACAGAATAATGCTGCATTGTACACAACACAGCCCAGAAGATGTTATATCATGTCCCTTTCAGTGCAACAGTCAAGATTAAACAGACAATAACAGATAGAGCCATGTTTCGCTAAAAATAAACACAATCACTAACACTTAATAATGACTGTTCTGTAGCCAGGCCTTCTGTATTGTATATAGCTAATAAGGTTATCAAAATAACACTGTTAATGCACTCTAATATTAGCTATGAAAACTCCACCAAGGCTGATGCAAAAAAAAAAAATAAAAAAATCACAAACCACAGAACTCTTAGAAGGGCTATGCACAGAGCTTTAGCAGTTTGTACACTCCAGCTGGAGCAGCCAGAGGTTTTATTTATACTGATAATAATAATAATAATATGTTTAATTTATATAGCACCTTTCCCAGGCTCAAGGACGCTTTACATGGTACTGAGGTGTGATGTAACTACTAACGTTTAAATTTTTAAATGATTGCAATCAACATTAAGATGTATTTAGACTGACAAGTACAAAGTGTACACAGGTGGAAAACATTGTAAATTAAATGCTAAGTGAAGTCAAAGTTTATTTATGTAGCACTTAAAACAATCAATGTTGACCAAAGTGCTTTACATAGACTAACTAAGTAAAACAAATAACATGCCACAGCAATTCTAAAGACAAAATGCTAACGGTACGTGTGTCAGTTCTCTACTGTGTATTCAAAGCCAGAGTAAATAAATAAGTCTTAAATGGTTTTGGTGCCATGACCAACAAGGTGTGGACACCCCAACACCTACACCTAGTCATGTGGACAGACAACAGATTCTGCCCAGAAAACCTAAGGGATCTATTCTGTGTGTGAGGATGTAAAAGCTCTGAGAGAGAAATTGGTGTAATGCCAAGAATGGCTTTGTATATAAATAAAGTTGATCGTGAAGTAAACAGGGAGCCAATGTAAGGAATGCAGTATAGGAGTAATATGCTCACATCTTGGGGTACTAGTTAAAAAGTGAGTCACAGCATTCTGAGCCAATTGGAGGAGAACGAGGGATGTTTGACTGATGCCAACATACAAATGCAGTACAGTAGTCAAGTCTAGAACTGATTGAAAGCCTGGTGATTTTTTCTAAGCTAAGAATGGCTTAATCTTAGTCAAGAGATGCAGCTGAAAGAAGGCAGACTTAACAACAGAATTAATCTGTTTGTTAAATTTTAGGTTAGTGTCAAAGATAACAACACCTAGGTTTTTAACGGCACTGCTTGATGGGATAGTAGAAGCCCCAAAATGTCTAGTCAGATCATAACATTACCCTAAATCTCCAAAGACAAGCTCAGTTTTGCTCTCATTGAGACACAGAAAATTTTGAGACATCCACTGTTTGAGAGCATATAAACAATTGAGTCGTGGTTATAAAGGGTCATCACTCACTGTCTTGGTTCAATGAGAAATAAATTTGTAGAACATTTGCATAACAATAGAAAGATGTATTATGCTTCTGAATTATTAACCCCATGGGTAGCAGATAAATTTAAAAAGAAGAGGGGCCAAAATAAAGGAAACACTTCCAGCCAACACCAAAAAGGACCTATCAAACAAATAATACTGACATCACATAAGGGCAGTGCAACCTGATTCAGATGTGAGATCAGAGTTGAATGATCAGAGTTGAATGTAAATTATCATAAGTGATGTTAACTGCCAGTTTTAGCATACAATAAAATTAAAGCAACAGGATAAAGAAAGAGAGGTTAGATGATAAATTGGAGTACATATGCCAAGCTGTCTGTGGTGTATCCGGGGTTTATGTTCTGTTGAAGTGCATTGTATCAAGTCACGTTATAGTTCTGCTTATACATGTACATACCCCTGATAGAATTTGTACAGTCTTCAGTGTTATGAAAAAACAACTGATCATATAAAACATTATCTAGCCAGAGTACACATATTAAGCTATTTTTCATGAAGAAAATGTAGATTATATTATTTGCAATGAATCACAATCATAATTGATTTAAGACAAATTTTCCTCTACCTGATATATGCCAGGGGTTTGTGAAATTATGACTAGATCTGTACATAAACTAATTTAATTTGTAAAATATAATGCCTATGATGATTGTGTTCTGTGTCACTAGTAAGCAACGTACTGCTGGCCCATGCATCTGTGTAGTTTCATGCCTCTGGGTCTGTCAGGTTTGTAGGTCTGCCTGCCACTGGGGAGCGAGGCATCAGGTTACTGAGTTACCGTAGTTCACATAGCACATAGAACTATAAACTTTTCCAGCTAGTTGTTTCTTTCTCACCCTACTTTTGAAGGTGCGCTTTTATTCCCAGGAGCAGGGTACCTGTCCATCAGAGAGCTTGTGTTTAGTCAAGCATTTTCTCTGTACACTGTGGTTTCCTGGACTACAGGGTGGAAAATGTGCCTTGGTGCTGTTCAGAGACAAAAATTGTGCCTTGGGTAGTGTTGGATAGTGAAGTGTGTTGGATGCACCTCAGTTATTGAAACGTGGAGAAACACTAGCGTCGGAAAGAAAACGAAGCCCGACACATTTCGGAGGGTGCTGAGTGTGGTCTGCCTGTCTTAGGAGCAATAAGGTACCCCCTGCACAGAAAGAATAATATCCATTCAGCCCCCTGAACTACAGAGTTTGCCCATTGGCAGATTCCTTTCTGTCATCACTTCATCTCTCTTTTTGTCTTCATTGCAGGACCAGGAAAACTCAACGAGCGTATCTAGCAGAATGAAGGGGGGCGGTGGGATCGGAGCAGGAAGCGGGGACCGGGCCCAGACAGGCCGTCGAGGACGTTATCCCCCAGGACTACAGCCTGGAGGTGAGCACCCGTGTGCACTTTGGTTACGCCACCTGTTCAAAGTGCAAGGTGGCTCTTGCGCCATGGTCAGGCAAAGCATTTGTTTTGTGAGAAACCATACATTTAGGCATTTTGTTAAATGGAGGGCTTTTTTAAAATTGTGTTGCTATGGTAGCTCAAGGTATAACACTGAATGTTAAAAGAACCATGACTCACCTTCCCTCATGGATAATTGATTGGCTATCCTATGTAACACCATACTGGAAGTGTGCAAGCAGATTCACAGGAGATATGAGTCACTTGACTCTTTTTCAAATAGTAATATATACATACACTGTGTATCTGTATAAATATATAAGTACACACACACACACACACACACACACACACACACACACCAATCACAGAATGAATTTTTCATGGCTGTTTTTCAGTCATTTCTAGCATGGTGTGAAATACACACCACATTGGAGCTTTAGTCTTTTTACATGTGGAAAAAGTTTTACAGATTTAAAACATGCAGTTGTAGTGTTCTGCTTGTTCCTCCTGGTTGCTGACACTAATTACATCATATGCAGCGGTACAAGTTCTGCCTGTGAAGGGAACCATGGTACCAGGAGTGAACCCTGTACCGCCAACCTCTGCAGTGCGCCCTGCGCCAGTTACAGCAGAGACACCTGCTGTTCCAAAGACATCCTCTGTCCAGGAGATGCGCTCTGCTCCAACAGAGTCTGCTGCACCCACAATGCACAGTACACAAGCAATGCACTCTAGCTCAGCAATGGCCACTATACCGGGGATGCCTGCTTTCCCACTGATGCCAATGATGCCTCCTGTGCCTGGTGTTCCAGGTATGGCATAAAATGTCTTTCCTTTAAGTACCTTACTTGCCAAGCTTTTCTGCAATGTTTTTACCTGTAATACAGCTTTCAGTAAACAGTTGCATTGAAATGAAGGTCACAAAAATAAGTCTTACTTTATAAAAGTAAGGAAGAGGCAGATGTTCTGCTATAGCTACAAAAGGCCACTGGCTGAGACCAAGGCATATAGTGAGGAACTGACTTACAGAAGCATTTGCCTCAATTAACATTAGTAGAAAGAACATTGATGTAATATGAATGTGTTCAGTTTGCATTTTTATTCCTTATGTGACAATGTGTGCCTTTATTGGGAATTCATTGGACAGGAACAGAGCAGGATGTGTTAGCCCAGCAACAACAAGCCATCATTAACCAGCAAGCCATTATCCTGGTGAGTGTCCTTTCTACAATGTGTCCTGTGTTCTCCTTTACTTTGTACAGTGTATTAGTACTGATACACTTCTTACAGCATGCTGTATTAGGCAGTTAATTGTACTTTATGAGATAAATACCATCAACAGGTTGTAGAGGTGATGAAATGTATTTGTCAACAATATGGCCTTGTGTGGGCAGGAAGTATAGGTGAGTTGTTTTATGCAGAAGTAAGCAGAGCTGCTTGTCTGTGTCATGCCAGGCCCAGCAGATGACCATGCAGGCCATGGCACTGCAGCATCAGATGTACACTGACCATGTGACCAGCCATGTCACAAGTCATGTGATCAACCCTTATGCAAACCCATATGTCAACCCCTATGCTAGCCCCCAATCCCAGCATCCCCCAGTGGCGCCATTGCCACGGGCTACGCCGATTCCGGTGAGGATCTGTCTGCTTCATTGACTCCACCAGTCCTATCCCCAACACCCATTCTCTGCCTCACAGAACATTCTGTCTCTAACAACTAATTGGCACCCCTTTCTTTGTATTTTCCTTTCAATGCATGACCCCTGATCTTTGACCCTCATTACTGCAGCAGAGCACACGTACGGCAGGAAGTCCAGTCCGCAGTCAGGTGTCAGCCCAACATGGAGGCAGGAGCCGGCCTGTATACCAGGGTGTGTCTACCTTATATTTTTGTACCATTAAGCAGCGTCTGATCTGCCTTAGGAATATCTAACTAAACATTTAAAAATTAATTTACTGTTTTAATGTACAATCATCTACTTAGTTGAATATTTTTTTTAAACAAATGAGCAATTCTTTCTACAGTGAAACGGATTTTTTTGTCTGTAACTCCTGATCTGCCTCTCTTCAGTCCCACCAGATAATGTGGTGAGGTCCTCTGTCACCAACTCAGAGCACTTGGAGCCGAGCCATAACATCAAGGATATCATCAAGCAGTACCAGCCAGGGTCCCCCATCAAGCCATCTGAGATAGCCAGGTAGCTGCACGGCTCACGGCCAGATGTTCGCACAGAATCGCCAGCTTATGTAATACCTGTGTGATCCACCTTTGTTGTCTATTGTGTGTGTGTGTGTGTGTGTGTGTGTGTGTGTAAATATACACATATATATACACACACACACATATATATGTGTGTGTGTGTGTGTATATATGTGTATATTTACACACACACACAATATATATATAAGTTTTTTTTAATTTTTTTTTTTTTACAATGTAATGCACCATACGGGGAGATACAAAATGAAATTTTGTTGTATGTTCTCTATACAATGACAGTAAAGTCATTCTTTTTTTCTCTTCTCTTTGATCTTTATCCACAAACACTCTGGAGCAGAAAGGAAGGAAAGACGTTTGTTAAGAAAGCAGACCCTCATGACGAGGCTATGACAATTCTGAAAGGCCAGAGGACTCCTCAGCCCTCACAGGTTCAGTAACTGTTTCAACTTATGTTGGCTTGTAGGTGTAATTTTATAAGGGTAGGTATTTAAAAGCAAATAGAATGATGTTAAAGCTCACCTTATTTAGGCATTATTAGACAGAGACTGTATAAGCAGGTGCAAGAGTGCTTATGGATATGATTCTTTACAAATATTTTGGGACTGTTGTCTTCCTACATCACACCAAACAGCCAGTGAAGCCGAAGCCCACCAAACCAGGTCCTGCCATCTCCCCAGCCAAGAGTGTGAAGGCAAAGTCCGGTGAACCACCAGTACCTGTAGAAGCACCACTCACCCCTGCCCCACAACCAGGTAAGCAATAAGTTCATCCAATAGCAGAAGGCCACTTCAAACATGCAGTATATCGTATTTGGTCACTACTGTGTCAAACGTTATTTTACCCTGGTCATAGAGGAAGCTTTAAAGAAGGTCTGGTCTATTTCTTGTAGAATATTGTTTGGTACCCTCACAAGGTTCGTAAAGGTTGGATAAGGAAAAGGGCTGGCCATGAAGGATATTTTCTAGTTATGTTGCAACAATTGCCTCTCGGAGAATATAATACTATGTGACCAGTATTTTTAATATAATTATAGTTATATAATGTTTGAATATTAACCAAATGAACAAAGGAAGCACAGATTTCTCTTCCAATAGTAAATTTAAAGGCCAGTTAAACAACATTTGGTGACACACACAGCATGGCCCAACAGGTACTGTAGGTAGAGGGTCCATGACATGCAATGTGTGTGTGTGTGTGTTTGTGTGTACAGTGTCCAGGGAGCTCCCAGTGGAGGTGGAGAGTGTGCAGACTCAGCTGCATAGGTGGAGCAACGAGGAGCACTACACCTACGCAAATGTTTCCTGGAAGCTGTACCTGAGAAAGGAGGTGAGGCACATCTTACCCACACATCTTATGTGTCAGTCCTGTTATCCCTACGTCATCACTTAGTGTTAGTGCACATTCATACAAAGGACTATACACACAGCCAAGTTCATCCTTACGTTTGGGTCCTCAACAGCTACACCACCTGCCACTGTCTTGACCTACATACTATGAATCTCATGTTACACCTAAAGGATTGTAGTAATCACAATTCATTTGTTTATATTATAATAAAATTCTTTACCAAATTATTTTATGACATTACCAATTTTTCAGGTATTCTACCCAAAAGACAACTTTAATAATCCTCTGTTGCTGGATCTCATATTCAGACAGGTTTGTCTCATTATGCCTGTCACAAATTTAACTTAATTCTTTTGTTTCTGTGTTCTGTTGTTCCTGGTTTCTGGTTGCTTCTGATTGTTTCTCACTGTCCTACAGGTTGTGCATGACACATATTCAGAGGCTTGCATTCGAATTAGTGCAGAAGAGCGTCAGAAAATGAAATCTCTGTTCAGTAAGTGCCATCAGCAGCTCTTTCATGTCCAGAGGCATTGTAAGGGGGGGAGGGAATGCCTTGAATAATTAATAGGGGGCAGACTTGGACAGGGTCTCTGCAATGTGCCAGGACTATACATTTTTTATTGAAGGGGGAGCCAAGATGAGCTTTTGCCGGGGGGCCTAGGATTTCTAGCTGTAACCCAACTCTCATCAGTTAAGCAGAACACTCACAGCACTCACCGATCCGTCACATGCGAAAGCCTGACACGGGCTCTGTATGTCACGTTGATTTGTAGTTGAGAACCGCATTGAGCTGAACTCGTCCACTGAAGACGAGGCAGTGAAAAAGAAGGTTGTCACTACAGCCCGAGACTCCTGGGATATTTACTTCTCTCGTCTCTTCCCTGCTTCTGTAAGCCTTTCATTTTTCTCCTGTATAAGTGACCAAAGTACACCCAACCCAGGTAACTGGGGGCAAACATTTGAGCCCCTGAGAGTACCTCAGGGCGTTTGCTTACTCATCTCAGTGACTGTATGGCCTAATGAACACATGACCTTGGTGTGTGGCTCAGGGCAGCGTGGGAACTGGAGTCCAGGTGCTGGCAGTGTCCCACATAGGAATCAAGTTGTTACGGATAATGAAGAGCAGCGTGTCGGCCCAGGAGTTCTTCCGTGTTCTTCGGCCATACAGGTATTGCTGGGGGTAGAGTGGTCAAGGGGTGACAGTAACTTTTCATGCTGTTTTAAATGGATGTAAAGTTGTTAAACAGATGTGTGGTTGTTTATATATATAAAATATAGGTGGTTGTTTATATATATAAAATCAAGCTGTCCATTCTATTTAAGCTGAGTGATAGACGTATTGAATGTCCAGGTTAATGCATTCACTTCCCTTGTTTTTTAAATTGCCTCTTTCCAGCTATACAGACATCATGTTCGTCACAATCCCTTCCAAGAACATGCTAGAGTTCAATCTGGCCAACGAGAAGCTGATTCTGTTCTCTGCCAAAGCGCCGCAGGTCAAAGCCATGATTGACTTCTTTATCACCGAGCTGAAGAAGGTGGGCCGCAGCTCAGCTTAGAAGCTTCACATCAGGAATCCAGCAGAAGACTGTCACGGCCCCTGCTCTCTCTCTCACCATAGGACTCTGACTACGTGGTGGCTGTGCGTAATTACATCACAGATGATCGGGCACTACTCAGCTTTCACAAAGGTGACATCATCCGGCTACAGACCATGGATGGCCTGGGACAGGGTGAGCGTCATGCACTGACCAATGAACCCACATTTCAACGCATGTTTACAGTGTATCAACAGCCAAACACAGAAACACAAAGCCAACAAGTAGTGTTGCCTTGAAGAAACCAGACCTTTGACCCAGAAGTAATAGCTGCTGTACTATTGAAAGCCTAATTTTTGATGTTAAATGATTGGTGAATCCTTTTGGTATATGCAGAAGTAAAACTAAGAGAATGAAAATGTGATGGAAATGGCCCCTGAAAGGTTACTGCTCTTTATCCTGGTGTTGTGCCGGTTGCTGTTTGATCTACACAGAGCAATAAGTACAATGTGTGTACTATAACATAGAAGATACCCTAACCAAGAAGCATCAACAAAAATTAAAAGTGTTGTGATTGATAGCTGTGAACTTTGACTTCATGACTGATTTTTTCCATAGGCCAGTATTATGGCTGCATTGTGAGAAAGAAGGTGATAAATTTGGAGGACTTAAAGAAAGATACTTCTGATTTTGGTGGGTTCTTTTGGCCTGCTAGTATTGAGTGACACACAGTCAGTGGTGCTACCTTCAGTGTGTGCATTACAGTGCATTATCCCTTCTCTCTCCCTCCCCCACCCCATACTAAAATTGAGATTTGAGCTGTCCCTAGTTTCAAAATGTTCCAAAAGCTGAGACATGTCAAAGCAATTAAGTATATGAATAATAATTAAAGGGGTCCACCAATAAATGACCTAACTAAATCAGTCTGGTAGTTGGATAGTGGAGACAGAAGTGCTTGCTGTCTGTCCTACACAGCTCTGCACTGCACTAGAGTTAAACTTTCAATACCAAATCTGCGGGAAATGCAAATCAAAGCAAAAGCATTGAAAGTATAATTTTAACATGCAACCAAAATTTCATAGAATTATATTAATGCCTGCATCTGTGTATGTATCATTGCTGTTTTTCTGATGTTAATAAATTTATTAAAATATATAGTTATTAGTCTGTAATTGAATTAAATGGCCCTTCTTTCCAATAGCAGACCAAAAAGCAGATTTATAGAAAATGTTTATGTAGCAATTGGGCCCCTCAGGTCATGTTCAGTATTTACCAATGTTTGTACAAACACATATTTTGTACCTTTGAACAAATCTAAATTGGGGACAGGATTATGGTATAAACATTAACAAAATGGAGGAGATGATGTGCCCTGGTGTACACAGTTTTATTTTAAATACAAACATTCAATATATGTTTGTGTCCTTGCAGATTATTGTGGATTGCTATTTCAATTTGAATTGTCACTTGCTCACTTTACCGCACTTTAGCCCCTACCAAACACAAGCATGAGCTGACTTTCTCATTCTTTTTCCTGTGCCGTTGAGTTACAAAACCTAGAGAATTTCACTCCAGCTCCTCTGTCTGCATGCAATGCTTGAATTTGTGTGTGGTGCAAAAGGCACAACTGAACCCTCAACGTAACGATATGAAACATTCTTCTTGGTGCATGCTCATTGTTACATGTAGAGCATGGTTGTTAGTCTTGGGGCTGTTCTAAATATCTCTCTGTTGTGTTACCCAAAATGCACTAAGGTTGGAAGTTTGGGGCCGTCTATGGCCGCTCAGGGGTGTTCCCTGGAGAACTTGTCCAGCCAGTGGTGGCCCCTGACTTCGTCAGCCTGCCTGCAGGCAGGAAGGAGGAGCCCAAGGACAAGCAGGGCCGCGTGGCTGCGTCTGCAGCAGTGGCAGTGGCCGTGGCCTCCGCTGCTGCAGCACACGAGCTGGACCGTACCATAGAGGTCCGTTCTCGCAGCTGGCAAGGGGAGATAGGGATTGAGGGTTGGATGAATTTAATACCTCACTTGCTTTTATAGACCCACACTGTAATGTTACTGTCACTTGTTAAATGAATTAACCCATTATAAATATTACTTTTTAAAGAAGACACATAGAACCAGTTAATGAATTATGTTGAAGACTGGTCATATCGTTTCTCTAGTGGTAAATATTAAAGTGGTAAATTCTCCCAGTGAGCCACAGCTGTTTCGATGTACCTTAGTGAATTAATTGTGCATTACTTTGCGTTGCTCTCTAGGTGGTGCCCACAGCCAGTGAGTACCCAGAGTGTTACGATGACTGTCATTCTATAGAGGTGGATGAGAGATTACTTCAGGACAGCAAGTACAACATGGTGGAGTTTGCCAAGAAATACTTCAGGGAAGCCCAGAGCAAAAACAGGTCTAAATTTATCCTTGTTATTAAAAACTTTTCTAAAGGGGTGGATTCTTTCTCTTATTGTCTTAAAAGAAAGAAGTATAACACAGTTATATTCTCAAACACCATTCTATCTTCATAGCAGTTCAGATAATAAGAAGTCAAAGAAAGGGAAAGATACAAGAGAACCATTGGACATGGTGAAATATTCCAAAGTAAGTTCTGTACTTGACAATATTACATACGTGATCTCTTATCCATGCTGTAGTCATGTTTCACATTTACTGTGCACATTGTACTCGTGTATCATTTTGTTAGTTTTGACGTGTCCCCTGCATCTTTGCTGTTTATACTAACAGTCCCCGATTCAGGAATCTTTGATCAATTTCACCGACGTGAACATGAACAAACTGGCTGCAGATTTGTTTCTGGGTGAGCCAATAGCTTAATGTTTTTCTCTAATGACTTTTTATACAATAAGACACCATATCAAGCAGGAAACTATAAATCTAAACTACTGGGTGAAGTCTAGAAAGCATTTGCAGATATATTTCTGCTTTTCAAATGGTCACCAATAAATATTTGTGCACAGTTTGGAACTATGTATGACTACACTTCTGCCATGCTGTCTGCTGTGTCTTTGCAGCTGTCATGAAGTTCATGGGAGATTACCCTCTTAAAGGTCAAATGGAACAAGATGTCGTCAGCACCGTCTTAAGAGTACGATGCTCAAGTTTTCTACCCTAACAATGTACTGTTGCTAAGAGAGTTGAGTTACACTTACCGAGTGATATTTTAACAAACCGAGCCTTGCAAATATGCAACTGTTCCTCCCCATATTGACGTCCGACAGTCGTTTGTCACTGCTAACAGATCAGTGGGGAGCATGGGCTACTGAGGGACGAAGCCTATTGCCAAGTCCTCAAGCAGATCACAGCCAACACCAGCACCAAACTGTACGTAACGCTGCCTACTGTCACTGTGGCTCCTGTAGAAGGGCCATGCCCTGACTAGGCCCCTCCCCTCTCTCTGCAGGGACAGCTGCCAGCGTGGCTGGAGACTGCTGTACATCCTCACGGCCTACTGCCGCTGCTCCGCGGTGCTGAAGCCGTACCTGCTGAAGTTCCTGCGAGACGTGTCACTGAGCTCAGGCCAGCTCTTCCAAGGTATGCAGCACACCTGCTGATGGGAAACACATCTGTCCAGTTTCAGAGCTGTCACAAGTCTTGACGTTTAGGAAAACATGATCTTACAAAGGCCGGAGATAAAAGAAAGAAACAATATATAGAATTTTGGTTAAATATATTTTACTTCCAAGGAATTTAGTACAGCGGACTAAGATGAATTTCAATTCCAGTTTCAATTTATTTTGATATAGAACCTTTCACAAGTTGTCTCAAAGCGGTTTACAAAAAGAAATTACAGATGATACAGAATTAATAGCAGGCAGATGATTGACGTTAATCATAAAGATAAAGCCAGACAACAATGGAGGAGACAAACCAAAAACTCCACAATGTGGAGAAAAAAAACCTATGGGGCCCAAGGTTGACTGCCTACCCAGCCCCTCATGAGTATACTAACATTACAGAATACATAACTGAAAATGGAGACTGTGAATGTAAATAGCATTACGGAGTCCTTCTGTGCTCCAAGTGTGAAAACAGGTCTCTTCAGGCCCAAGGCGTTCCTTGGGCAAAGACCTCATCCGGAGTGGTGGGGTGGGGGGTACTCTGGGTGACAGCTACTCTAGCAAGGCATCACGATGGTGCCAAGTTGGGCACTGGGGTCACATATGGATAGAGAGGAGCAGATCATCACTAAAATGTTAGAGGTGTAGTGAAAACACTGAGGCAGCCAAATGTTTAACGTGATGTTATTTTGCTGCTTATTCTCACAGGGATTGCTAAGGCTTGTGAGCAGAATCTTAGGAAGACCTTCCAGTACGGTGGACGGACTGAGCTTCCAAGTACCATGGAGCTAAAGGCCATGGTGGTCAGTTGAATAAGATTATAATCCAGCACACATATGGTTTCATAGCTGACTAGTGGTTTTTTATATCTCGGAATGACTGCCTGTTTGACTTTCGTACAGGCCGGCCGAAGCTCCAAGCGGCAGCTGTTTCTTCTGCCTGGAGGTATTGAGCGTCATCTCAAAATCAAAACGTGCACAGTGAGTATCCTTTTACTGAACTGGTGAGTGTTGCTGCAATGTTGGTACTCTCAGCAGGAGCTTGAGGGTGCAGATGTGTGAAAAAACCTCCTCTGGCCTGTGCCTAGATTGCCCTGGATGTCATCGAGGAGCTTTGTTACGAGATGGGCATGCACCGGATGGAAGCCATGGATGAATATGCCATCTTTGTGGTCACAAACAGAGGTGAGGAGTGGTCGTGCCAATCGATAAAAACTAAGACATCTTTCAAGATTGTACTAATGATTCTGTAGTTGTCATACTTGTTTCTGTGCTTATTTTTACCACAAAAATCCCAATCCCATTATGCTGTAGGTCAGCATGTCCGTCCACTGACCAAGAAGGAGTACATCCTTGACGTGTCCACTGAGGCTGAGTCCATTGATAGCAGCTACAGCTTCTGGTTCAGGAGAGTGGTGTGGTCCCAGCCTCTGAAGTTTGACAATGAGGTCTGTGTCACCATGCACTACAACCAGGTACAAGGCCCATGTCAGGCTCAGACTTTGGATCTCACTTAAGTATTACATATTTTCTGTCCTCAGTGTTGGCAACTCTCATGGCTGTATAGTAGAACTCAATAAAATCCCTTAAATGTATACAGGTGCTTCCAGACTACCTGAAGGCCCTGCTCAACTCGATACCACAGGGGAAGGTTAGCGAGCAGCATCTCCAGCAGGTGTCCAAGCTGGCCGCCCTGCAGCACCGTGCCTCTGACAGCATGTACTTGCCCACCAAGTAAGTCACGTACAGCACTGGGGTGTTAGTAGTGTAACACAGTGTGACTTGCCACGTGCCTTACACCATGACAGTTGAGGAATACTGATGCTCCAAGGTCGCTGGGTCTTTCAAGCATAAAAAAAAATAAAAAAAAAAACTGTGACATAATGAAGACTGCACTGTCCTTAGTTTTCTCTGCTAAAGACAGGCTCTTGCATTGCTCCTGTTCTTCTGACACACCTGTCGTGTAATAATATACAGTTACTATACATTCTAGCATTAGCTAGGTTCATCATAGAGGGCCACGCATGCCGCCGTGTGTAACTTTCTGCTCGCCCCCTATGCCAAGCCGTGAGGTGGAGGACTGCATCCCCCCACAACTGTACGGGCTGCAGCGTGCACAGCAGTGGTTGAACATGGTGACCCAGCACATGCAGCAGGTGCAGTCACTGAACCCTCTGCAGGCCAGAGCCCAGTTCCTGGGTAAGGCTCCACTTATAAATATTGTCATTGATACTCAGCATATCCTTTTGATCTAAATATGCTTTGCATATCTGATGTGTTTGTTCTAACTTTTAACCAACGCAGACCAAAGTAGACAAGTTTTGTGTCTAATACCTGCCTGTACTACAATGAGGGCAGCACAAAGCAAGATGGGCGCATTGACAAAAAATTAGAACACAAAACGCTTTAATCATGAAGTCAAAAAGAGGTTAGAAAGATGACACTGGAAGAATAAAGTACAGCACATAAAACTGCAGGGAATAAAACTAGAGGAATCGCAACACTCGTGTATAAAACACTGACACATGGCTGACACCAACAAAAGCAGCTGATGTACTTAGGCCAGTCAGTCTGAACTAGCAGCAGAGGCTGGTGTGTGCTGTCTGTGTTAACCATGCCTTGTGACCAGCTGCTTTGCTGTCATGGCGTCTCATCAGGGCTGGTGTGTGCTGTCTGTGTTAACCATGCCTTGTGACCAGCTGCTTTGCTGTCATGGCATCTCATCAGGGTTGGTGTGTGCCTTCCCGATGTTTGGTTCCTGCTTCTTCTATATCCAGAGTAGCAACAATAATGCTATCGTGGCCCCCTGCATTTTAGCTGTCAACCAAAATGGGCTCAGCTTCCTCAACAAAGACACTCATGTAAGTCCACCAGTTACCCTGAGGGGAAAAAAGTGCAACACTTGGAACTATGTCTAACATTGATACCAGTACAACCTGTGCTGTTCCACTTCATTAAGTGAAATAAAACTGTGATGCTGTGTGTGCTATTCCTCATCCTCAGGAAGTGATGGTGAAATTCCCCCTGAAGGAGGTGCAGTCTACACGAACACAGAGGCCAACAGCAGGTTCCAGCTACCCATATGTGGAGATAATGCTGGGCAACCTGACGACTCAGCGGATCTCCCAACTTCAAATGGAACAGGTTGGGCCAGCGTTTGGTCCATCTTATCACATTGAAACTCAGCTAAGCCATCATACTCTATGTCAAAAGACTGTCCTCCTGTCATGTCAAAAATGTTTAGAAAACCCAAACAAACTGATGTTTACAAACTCGTTCACAAGTTGATGTCTTCAAGATGATGGTCATTGCTTCTGTGACATCTCCCTCATTCTGAGCTTTCCTGTTTTGATGTGCTTGTGATTGCATACACATTCCCTGCTTGTGTCTTCATGCTGCCCACTGACAACTTCCGATGTCCACAGAGCCTGGAGCTGTGCAGAGTCATTGCCATGCACATGGACAACCTGCTGTCTATGCGGGAGAAGAGACTGACTCTACCACCCAGCGAGATCACCTTGCTGTAGCCAGAATACGACATCTACCCAGTTTGTTCCAGGTCTATGTCAGTTACTCAGGAATATCATATAGAACAGTCCATATCACAGCTCTGCATGCCCTAGCCCATAGTCTGCAAATCATCAGATGTACCAAACAATGTGAAAAAAAATGATTCTATTAACTAATGCTGCTTTCCAGGATAACCTAGATCATTTATTTAAGACTTACTGGCACACATAATCACACTTTTCTCCCAATCACTGTATTGAGGTAGATATACGAGAATTTATATTAAATGTACTTTTTTGACAACTACAGAAGGAAACCCTTTTTGGGACTTGAACCTCCAACTTTACAGCAGTTGGTGTGATTCCAGAAACTCTGCACTACCCGACGGCCAAAAGCAGAACACACTTGGAAAAAAAAAAGAATACAATGAAGCAAATCCAAATGACAATGAGACTTTGTTATTTTTGGGATTCTTTTATAAGTTAAATGTTCAGGATGCTCTCAGTGGTATATTCTTGAACATTTTGCAGGAAGATATAGATCAGAAAAGGCCTAGCGTTTGTTATGTAGACATTACATGGTGTTTTAATCATACTTTTACCCGCACAATGAAAAATGAAATATTAATTTACTAAAAGCAACACTATATTTTTAACAGTGTATATAAAGATATTCTTTGGAATATTTATACAGTACATCTGACAACTTTCTCATGTGATTTAAAATGTTAGTGAATAGAAAGTTTATTTTAAGCAATTTTTGTAAAGCATTAAATATTTATGTAGAAACTGGATGATCACCTTTATTTATGTGTGGAACAACTGCCTCTAGCTGTTTATTGCTGGTGTCTAAGGGGCATGAGTGTGAATTGTAATCCTTTATAAAACCAGACTTGGATGAAAAGGTTACCGTATGCGCAAGGTTAGTAATGGAGTCAGGTCTCTAAAGGAGTGTATCATATTTTTATGCAACAACAGATGGTCAGATAGTCTCAATTTTGAACAACTTCTTTGAAGCTTAAGAGATTTCCTGGCAGTGACTTGTTGTGACCGTTAGGCATTTAATGAAACTCAGGAATAATTCAGTACAAAAAATGTTTGCACAAAAGTCAGTCACTACTGTCTTCAGTATGGATTGTTACATGTAAAATTCCATTACACATTTACTCTTGAACTGCAAAGTACAATTAATCATATAGTAAATTATTTTAAAGTATGCATTTGTAAACGTTAATTATAACAGTTAACGGAATTAACTTACTTTGTCTTCACAAAATAAGACAATTAAATTGCTATTTAAGCATTACATCCCAGCAAACCCAAAACGTTCAAATAACGTTAGCTAAACGTTCCTAACGTTCCCTAAACGTTTAGCTAACGTTATTTGAACGTTTTGGGTTTGCTGGGATACAAGTAAAAAGACGATACTTCTCAAATACGTTATATAGATAACCCTCGTGATGTATAAATATTGTCAGTCATCAAAAATCAATATCTGTACTTCATCTACTGTTACAGATATTTATTCAACTCAAAAATCGTCTTAATCCGTTCCAAATTATAAATCTGTTCCTCGATCAGTTTGCAAAGATCATATGTTTACAGCGTACGATCATTCTGTCACGTACCTGTGAAGGGTGGTCTAAAAAGTCATCCGTTTCTCAGACCTACAGATCTTTAATTTTCAAATGAATTGTACTTTATGGTAAAAAATATATTATTTTAAACGTAATTATTTTTAAAAGGGAAAAACTTTTACTTCCTTAGCCAACAGTTAACGTATTTTTGTAACTTGTTGTACGTTTTATATACAACAGACAAAACAAAAATTGATCGAGATACCCTAATTAAGAAAATTCTCTCGCTCCGCCCATTTTACAACGTTCCGTATTTTGTATTGTGAGTGATGTTATTTTAAACCAATAACTTTCAACAATATGGAAGCTGGCCTTGCCAGTGTCCAATCATAAAACATATGAGTCTTTACATTGGAAGCATTCTGTACCCCGTCTTGAACTGTATAATTTTTTTTTTACTACAGTTTAACGGAGTGGACCTGGGACGTGTGACAAGGTGTGAGTACAGGTAGTGGCTATTTCTAGTTCAATAGATAAACGTCACAGAGCGCAGCTAGACTTACTAGGTGGTTACATTTTCACAGTTTCACCAAAGGTAACGTTTGATTTAAGGGGTTGCTATGGATACGTAAAAAGCGTAAATTGGTTTGTCAAAGCACGCGCTGAGTGGAGCGCATGCGTGTTTGTCAGAGTGGAGTGCATGAGTTTATTTATTTTCCCGGGTTTGCAGCATTGTAAATATAGAAGGGTGAATTACTAAAAGTCGTATCTCTGTTTAATATATACACGAGTTACTGTAGTTGGCTGGCATTTTATTGATTGTATGAATGCGTAATTTCACAAGAATGGCACCAGCTGACTAACGTATTGCACGCTTTGGATAGTAAGTGCATGTTCTTGATCTTTCTACATATTTGAATGTGTTGAATTAATTTGGTATAATTGTCTCAGTACATCCAGGTATCGGCAGAGTCTTGATCATCTTGTGTACGCTGTGTCATCTTACCAATGGTAAAAGAAACTATGTAGCGGGTTATAAAGAACATGAGCAACCAGTTATTTGGAAGACTTGAGTTTTGTGATATTTTTGTGTAGATAAGCGGGTTACCTGTGGGCAAATAAGATGACAGCAATTGGATTTACCGATTTAAGGGATAAGTTAAAGTCAATGACTCCCCACGGAGAGAACCATAAAGACAGAGATTCGGAGCAGGGTTACTGGCGCAAGCGGAAACGGTGGGATTCAGAAGACGAGTTAATTGACTACGAAGAGCAGAAAGGACTAGAGGCAGATTTAGTGAAAAGCGGAATCAAGCAAGTGAGCATCTTCAGCGCAGAGGAATGTGCTCGTATTGAGACAAAAATTGACGAGGTCGTTGCAAAAGCTGAAAAAGGTCTATATCGAGAGCACACTGTGGACAGGGCGCCACTCCGGAACAAGTATTTCTTTGGAGAGGGTTACACATACGGTTCTCAGTTGGAGAGAAGGGGTCCTGGCCAGGAGCGACTGTACTCCAAAGGTGATGTAGATGAAATCCCTGAATGGATTAACGAGCTTGTCATCAATAAACTGGTTACGAGTCGAGTCATACCCGAGGACTTCGTCAACAGTGCCGTTATAAACGACTACCAGCCCGGAGGATGCATAGTTTCTCATGTGGACCCTGTACACATTTTCGAGAGGCCCATCGTCTCGGTGTCCTTTTTCAGCAATTCAGCGTTGTGCTTCGGCTGCAAATTTCAGTTCAAGCCCATCCGCGTGTCAAAGCCTGTGTTATTTCTCCCTGTGAGACGCGGGAGCGTCACCATACTCAGGTGAGCCTTACAGAGTTTACCTGTGTACGCGAGACTCTAGTGATGGTGATGTACCTTGACCACAATGAGTGAATTTAATACGTGTGTAACACTCACAGTCACACAACATACATTTTACATACATTTACTTTAGTACTTAAACTGATTATGTACTTGTCTTCTTACTGAGGGTCAGTGGTACAATAGTACCACCTACTCCAGTTAGGACCTGAAAGACACTCTTGCTGGTTTTGAAATGGTCTGAAGACACTTAAACTTTTAACTTAACTTTAACTTTAATATTACAGTGGTTATGCTGCAGATGAAATCACGCACTGCATTCGGCCACAAGATATCAAAGAGAGAAGGGCTGTCATCATACTAAGAAGGTGAGTTTTACATCAGACGTGATGTGGTGTCAGATATTTCCCGATAAACATGAACAGTCACAGGTTTGCTCTTTCTGTGACATTAAACTGGAACTGCAAGGACATGGTTCTGTTTTGGTGTTGCTTAGGTCAAACATTTACCATTTCATAGTATTTTCTAGAGAAGTTATTCAGAAACCATTTTGGACAGAATAATGAAAAGGGGAAAGATTAACATACAAATCTGTTGTTTTTCAGAACAAAATCAGATGCTCCACGTCTAGGGCTAAGTTTGCCAAACTTCAGTCCTGAGAGACGGAAAGTGTTGAGACCAAAGCGATCTCGCCAAAAGGCTGACCCTGACGCAGCACACAGGTATAACCCCAAGCAGGGTGTCCCCTCCTGTCTCTTGAGCATATTAGTGAAGAGAAACAATAATTTCTTTCAAGTCCCATGACAGATTCTGGTTTTATATTTAGTATTATAAAACTTAACACAGTATTTATACCATTTGTATATATCTTGTTTCTCCACCAACGACAGGATTCTTGTGTGGAACTTTCTGTCAACTTTCTCTGTGTCTGTCTCTCTTTGTCAGGCAAATGCACAGCACTCGTGAGCTGAGCTGTAATATTGGGTTTATTAAGGAGTCACCTCTTGTGTTCCTACAGGCCCCGGATCCTGGAGATGGATAAAGAGGAGAACCGGCGTGCCTTGCACCTCTCAAAACAGAGGTCCAACCCAGAGAGCATACATTGGAGGTTACAGGAGTCACCCAATGACCTGGGTCCCTCTAGCAGAAGTGTGAAGATGAGAAGACACTGATAACTGCACCCCCCTCCGCCCCATCTTGACCCTCTGTGGCAGTCCAGATGGCATGACTTTTGCACATTATTTTAATTTAGATTGGAATGCAGCATGAATACACATTGACTGATTTAACAGCTCACCCTCACTTGTGAGCTGGACAGCAAAGCAATTCAGCATTTCAACTCTGCCTGCCATGTGACCCCTGCTCTTTTCCAGCAGGTTGTGTTTAACTAGCCCTTAAAGGGGTTTCTGAAAAACTCTTGCTTTTTTGAGTTCTTGCACAGTGTATTTCTTTAACACCTTTAAAAATCTGACATTAAGTGATAGGTATAGACAAGTTAACACCATACTGTAGAATTTTGTTAATGTATCTTTGATTCATTTTAGATGATTGAATCTATTGCACTTTTATATTTGTGACTAAAAGTTTTCAAAGCATGTTTAAAATGTGCTTTTTCAGTTACTGAGAAATGTGGTATTATCACTGGAAATAATATTTTTGTAATTACAAGCAGCAGTTAAGTTCCTTCATGTGTGGTGTAATTCTACAAACCATCTTTAAAGGTGAGTATAAAGTATAAGCTTTTTGGTATAACAAAAGATATAGCAGTTCTGGGTTTTTGCCCCATCCTTTCAGAAACAAGACTGTTCTTTTAGTCAGAAAATGGTCTAGTAATATTGCAGATTGCTTTTCATTTTAGTATTTACATTTGCTCAAAAGTTAAAATATATAACTTTCAAATGAATTTTGTTGAGTTTGCATGAGTTTGTAATTTTTGTTAGGAATGTTGTATGTAAGTCTGTTGCTGTGAGAAGGATCTCCTCAGGCATTTGAAATGAACATCTTGTTTTTGGAACATCTGGAATAAACAAGTGGTGTTTTTAGACCACAGCTCAAACTCTGCCTGAGTTTCTGATTTAATATAATAATGATGGAGGACCTTTTTTGTGCACTAGTTAGTTTTTATGCATTTTTTTTTTTATAACTGACAGAAAAACCATTTTCCTTGGAGCCGTCTAACACTGTGCACCCATAGATTCAACATTTGTCAATTTAGCCACACCAGTTCACCTGAACCATATGTGAGTCCTGTGACTGGAGAGGCATACAGCTCAGTTCAGATTCAAACCAACACTTGGGTGAAGCAGCAGCACTAACAGCTAAGTAATGCATGTCTTCCACAGAAGTCAAGCCCTTGAGCCTACATTAGGTCTGGTATTTAACTGTAGATGAACCAAAGAATGGTGCTGTAATAACTGCAGCTAAAAAGTATGTACTTAAAGAAAAACATAAATATGGACTTAATAAGGTAAGTATAGTAACTTGAGTGCCTTTAACCAAGTTACTTTGTATAATCTTACAGTGTCTTTGTAGACTGTCAGAAGACAAGTGGTTATTTGAGTGTTTAATCTGATACCAGCAGCACTGATGCTTAGAAACCTGAAAAAGAGGAAGAACAGAGGTGTCTTCTGTGCTGGCATCACCCCAGAGAATTCTGGGAAACACAGTTCTGAGCTGTGCTTCAGGCACAACCAGGCTAAATAAGTCGTCAGGAGAGCTCAATACTTAGAGGTCACCTGGCACCCTCTCAAAAAAAATGAAACAATCCAAATGGATGAGGTCAGTTTGTTTTTAAACTATAAGTTGACAACTGATAGACCAAACCATGTATGTAATGCAAGTGTGTGTTACTAAATCACACATTTGCTTATTTTCTTTGTAACTAAATATGTTGCACTTCAACAAAGGATACAGTTACAAAAACTATTGTACAACAATTTGTACGCAAAAATTCCAAGTGTTACATAACCACTGTTGCCGGAAACGTTCATAATACATTGCATTCATTTTCTGTTCTATTACGCATACAACTCTGGAGTTTAGGTAGCATTAAAGAAACAAATATAGAATATAGTAAATTAATACAAAATGGATGAAAATGAAGTAGTAATAAAATTAACCAATCAACTGCAAAAGCACCAATGATCACATAAAGATCAAATAACTGAGTTTCTTTTTTTTTTTTACATTAGAACAGTTAAATCTCCAGTGTATCAGCCTACACAATGAACAAACCCAGTTTCAGTATTATGCATTCCACCACTTTTCGGGTCACACTGACTGATCACAAGCCAGACTGCAGGCTGGCTGTCCCAGTTGATGATGTCACTTTCTTGGAGCAGGGACAAATACACCAGTCTCCGTGTACACCAACAGTGGAAAGGGCAAGCTGAATGTTTGAATGGATGGCATTCAAATGTGAGGAATGAAAACCTCAGTTATGCATAATTAAATATTACTGTTACTTTGGATTGCGCTCGTTACCAAATAAGCATGAAAATCTTAACAAGCGTTTACATGCAATAACCTAACTTATACCCAGCTTCAAATCTATAAATGAAACATGTTATCTATGGTGAGTTGTTACCATATTAGCATAATTTATCTGTTGGATCAAAGCTGTATTGCTGCACAATTTAGGTAAACATCAGACATGCGATATGACTTACAGAAACATGGTAACCTTGTGTACAGGTGAAAAGCAGAGCTGAACAAACAGGTAAACTCAGATGCATCTTCTTTCCTGGACAGTACCTGACAA
This sequence comes from Chitala chitala, assembly GCA_025773905.1. Taxonomy (NCBI): domain Eukaryota; kingdom Metazoa; phylum Chordata; class Actinopteri; order Osteoglossiformes; family Notopteridae; genus Chitala; species Chitala chitala. The sequence goes on along the minus strand of JABJVR010000038.1, from coordinate 6,620,083 downwards.
ACTTTGCAGATCTACAGAGCACTTGGAAACTGAAGGCTCAGATGTATTCAGCAGCACTTGTGGAATCAGTGGGGGGGGGGGGCAACCATCTCCTCTGGTGCCCCCAAGTTTGGAAAAAATGTTGCTAAATTAAATTGCCCTCTGGAGTAACGAGATGTGAGATAGTATAATATGCCATAGTGATCTAGATGTGAAGTGTCAGTGACTGTGCTTTCTAACAGAGAAAATGGGATGCAACGCTATACAGGGTACTTGTAAGCAGTGAGAAAACTCCAAGTTTCTTAATGGGTGCCCTGGTGGATAAAATGTGATTTGGTGCAGTATATAATGTCTGTCCATGTGTGAGTGAGAGGAATTGTCCCGATGTCATTCCAGTGGATGAAACGTGATGCAGTGCTGTATAAGGTGTCTGTCCACGTGTGAGTGTGGAGAACTGTCGTAACTCATGCCTTTCCATATGATGCATGCCATATAAGGTGCCCTTACATTTAAGTAAACTTAAGGGGCTCGATGGATGCCCTTCTAAGTGAGGAAAAAAAAAATAAAAAATCAGGTATGAAGACAACACATAGCATCACATTCTACTGGGGGGTTGCAAGTCATGCAGTAGGCACCCATTTTATTTTTTTGCCCCTGTACACCACTGCTCAGCATAAAAAGCTTGAGATGCCACTTGGAAAACATTTCCTGAATCAGCATTTTATTAATTTAAAAACATTACTCTTAAGTCATCCAAGGCACAAAAAAACAGTAAGAACCCCTATATAATACAGCATATACTTTGGTTAATTAAGGAAAGCCCCTGCTGAAACACTTGTACACAAATAATAATTAGTATATATTTAAGTTTGAAGAAATAGATCATATACCATTTAATTTTACCTCAGAAATTTAAAAAGGATGCACAAAAATTTATATGACTTACCACCTGACCTTTTCTTTACCTAACTTATCCGTCCTATTTAAAGTATTTCATCACATTGTCCATATTCTCAAATGTTTCAACTAGTGGTCACAGAACTAAATGTATATCCATTGTCTTTGACGTAGGTCTGAATATTTTCTCCAAGTATGAAACTTCCATGTAATGACTGCTGCACATTAACACCCCATAGCACATTAAGGCATTTTAAAGTCAATCTAGACATATCAAAATGGGACCTCTGAACTAAACAGTAATAGTGCAACATCTGCTACTTCACTGGCAGCAGTTGCTGGCTGCACTCATGCTGTTCGTCTGGATGATGTAGCCTTGACACATTTAAAAAATATTTTTAAACTGTTAACATAAAATGCAGTATTCAGCTATTAATGACTACAACAACATTACTCAAAACGGACACCCAGTCCCCCTTCCAGCTGCTGCTTGTCTCCAGAGACCGCAGCATGCTAACGTGCTAATGAGCCAGTATTAGGTAAAAGTGCTTAGCAGGCTTGAGGACATGTAGTTTTAGTGTGGCCTGGCTGATGACACACACCACAGGTCCTTGGCCTTTTGGCTGCAGTGGGTTTGCTGGGAGGGCCCCCGCCCCCTCTCCTTCCTCTGGATTGTCCAGCACCTCCACTTCCTCCCAAAGTTTGTGGTACTTAAGAAGAAAAAAGGTAATTTAATTAGTCACTCATGGTTCTATAAATCATAGAATATGTTCAGTATTACTGTTATCTTTTAGGTGAGCAATGCAATTGAATTAACTTGCAATATAATAATTTGTACTACAATAATTAATAATAATAAAAATTCTAATGGATCTTGACCCAATAACCTACAGGATGCGTTCCAAGTAAGTATGCTTAAACACCACATGGCTATTTTTATATAGCGCCTTTTGCAACAGGTTGTGTCAAAGCACTTCACAGGAATTAATGAGTTAATTACAAATGAATTAACAATGGATGGAATAATTCAAGTTAAATTAAAGCCAGGTGTCAGCAGAGGAGAGGAACCAAAAATTACACAGTGTGGAGAAATAAAACCTCCGGGGCTCCAAACTAGACTGGCTGCCCAAATCCTCCTGAACAATCTAACAGAACACATCTACACAATACAAAATTAATATGTCATCTGTCTGTGCCCAGATGCACTAGTATGTCTCTATAGGCTTGCATACTACCATGATAGATGTATATTTGGAATGAGCCTGTGCACGTGGTCCCTAAGTGTGGGGAGGGATCTACCTTGAGTCTCATCAGCCCACTGGAAGAAGCCACACTGTTGCTCACGTGGCTTGCTGCAGGTGTGGAAGGCGCGTCCCTTGTTGGGCCCATCCTTGGCCACGGTCCTCCTGGCTGCCGGCTCACTGCAGTTGCACATTGTCACGTTTTGCCCGCCCTGACCTGTAAACCCCACGGAAAGCCTCGGTGGACAAGGATTGGAGCGAAGAGACCCTCTGCTACTTCCTGTTGTCCCAGCTCTTTCAGTGGGATGGTCAGCCCACAGGAAGAAGTTGCACGACCCTGCTGCGCACTTGTAGAAGGGACGGCCTTGGTTGGGGCCCTCCTTGCGCACAGTAAGGAGCACTGCATCCTGTCCGCAGTTGCACACAACGCTGTCAGTACCAGTGCCTGTAGTTGGTGGCGAGATCCAAGCAGGGGGGTTTGTGGCTGCCGGTGGTGCCCGAGAACAGGTTCTTGATGGCTGGTTGTTTGCCTGTACAGCTGTGCTGTCGTTGTCTCCTCCTCCACCACTTCCTCCTTGAAGGTATCTGAGGTTGAGGACTTCTCTAAGCACCTCATCACAGCCGCCAATGCAGCCCACAAACTCCAGCGGCATCATGGGAGGGAGACTGCCCTTCTTGAATTTAAACTTCAGCCTAAATCCAACATAGAACAGAGACAATTAAACACATAGGCCCAGATTTATGCTTACAACCAGCTCAAAGGTCTTCAACCCCACAGCAGTGGAACATTGTCCCAGACAAACGTAGAAGCTGCTCACATGTGTATGGGGTGTGGACGGCAGGTTGAACACACGCTGTCATCCCGGCTGACCTCGAGCACAGTGTCAGGGAACCACACGGCTGCCTTGCAGCTGGGGTAACCCATACAGCTCAGGAACTTTCTGTGCCAGGCAACAACAAAGCACAAAGACTTGACCTCAGGACTGAGCTCATGGTCAGGTGACACAATAAAGGGTAAGGCGAAAAGGATCGTACCCAGTGCCATCCCGCTTCGACTTCAGCACCATGTCACGGCTGCACTGTGGGCATTTCCGCACTGGCAGGGGCAACTCTGAATCCTGCCACTCTTGCTCAGAGTATTCTTGAGCATTGCCCAGGTAGATGGACAGGGCCTCATCCAATCTGCAACGAAATTACAACATCACACCTGGACTCTAAAGGCGCATGTTATGAGCATTTCAACAATTATGTAAAAGCTCTGCCAGCACCAACAAATTAACAATAATAGAAGGGCTTGCAATATTACCCATTTGTACACGTGGATATTTTAACAACTGTAATTCTCATTAATTAACTTGGTCAAAAGTTCTACAACAGTACTGCTACTGAGACTTGAACCAGCAATCTTCAGTTTTTAGAACAACAGTTTTGAACCTCATGTCTGCTTCTGTTTCATGCTCCAAATCTCACTTACAGATGAGGGACACAAACAAACGATGATTCATAATGATGACGACTGTGAGGATGACCTGAGGGTTGTGATCGATTACCAGGGAGCAGCTGCGCTGAGTAAGACATCAGCGTGCTTCCCCGCTCACTCACTTCTTGGCCTTCCTCACTGACTCGATGAAAACAGCCTTGTACTTTTCCACATGGTGTCTCAACACAGCAGCCTTGTCCTTCCGGCCTTCAGAGACCAGCTTGAGGTCAGCCTCCAGCTCAGCCCTCAGGTCGGGTTTTGACATCTCGTAACCCATGGAACTGTAGCCTGCACATAGTGAATTAGATGATATTATGATCTAACAATATGATCGACAGGCAGCAGCACAAGCTGAACTGTACAGTATTTGTGGACAAATCCTTAGAAGATACAAGAGCACTTAGCCACCCACCAATCTATATCCAATCACTCAAAAGACGTGTATTTAGCAAGCCAAAGAAATGGGTTTCTTCTTGAAAAGTTCTGCTCAAGATCATTAAAATCCCAAGGCACAGGTGTCTGGAAGTTGGAGTAAATGCATCTGAAAGAATTTGACTGCTAAACTGCATGCTGGGTAAATGCTGAAGTTCCTAACCCTCCACAAGGCCCATGCCAAGCTCTCCTGGAAGAAACCTCTGGTCGGACGTCAGGCCAACATACATGCGCGTCTTGATCGTCTCTATGTGCTCAGCGTGCGTTGCATCGGTGCCTGGAGGACATCCAGCATTACGTTAATGTGACCCATTTCCTCAGCATTGGTTGCTCACATGTACACTGGGTTATACATCCAGACAACTTCATGAATGTCATTACTTTACTGAAGACCATCAGAAAATGCATTTTAACAGTAACTCCAGCCGATGAACAAACGTCCCTACCAATGCCGTGTTTCTCCATGAGTGCAATGAGGTCAGCCTCTGTCAGCAGCTGAGGTGGACTGGTTTGTCCATCCACCATCTCGATGGCAGTAGGCTGGAACTGGGAGCCCAGCTCATACACTGGAATAACCTTAAGGAAAACCAGAAAAAAAAGACAGCTTACTTACTTTTCATTTTAACTGTTAATACCCCCATCAGGAACATAGTAAGTTGCATCTGAATAAAAACAGCTAAACTCAAAAACTGAAGTACATCAAGTCCCTTCTCTAAAGTACAATAATTGATCTCCTCAAGGTACAATTTATATAACCTTTTAGTTAAAAAGACCAGCACAATTCTGAATGTTCAAAAGTTAAAAATTAATATTTGGCTCTCGACAGCAAACATGGCAGATTACCTTGGTGTACCACTTATCATATGGATAGACCTCCAGGTAGTTTCTGGCTGTAATCATCAGTCCTTGAGCACAGAACTTCTCCTGAGCAATGTCTATATCGACAGTGGTCTCCTGGCCCTGGGCATCCTGGGAGCAGCAAGCGAGGAAGCGGCGCACTATGAACTCATACAACCTCCACTCGTTACCCTGTGAAAAATTACAATTTGGATTAAGACACTGTTAAAAACGGGAGGACTAAATTTCCATGAGGTAAATGTTGGACTCGGTATTTTTATTTTAGTACAAGTAATGTTGAGACGCTAACAGAAAACAGTAGAAACAGGTCACCTGAAGGCTGTTGGTGTACTTAGTGGGGTGAATGGGAGGATGGGCCTCATCAGACTTATTGCCGTTGCGTGGAGTGGGCCCACCCCGATCCAGAATACCCTGGGCAAAGGCCCCCCATGCCCTGTCCTGAGTCTGCAGCTCAACCAGTGACGTGAGGTTCAGGCTCTTGGGGAACATATTGGTTTCTGTTCGTGGGTAGCTGATAAGGCTAAACAGAGACAACATGCCGCTGTGAAGCAGGACTGTGCTGCTGTGTCACACATGCCAATAGCTGAAGCAGCTCAGGAACTCAAGCAAGTCACTTCAACGGCTCCAGAGTTCTCACAAGTCCACAGCTTACCCTTGAGTGTACAGTTTTTCCGCTATTTTCATTGTTTCCTTCGCACTTATTCTCAGTTTCCGCGAGGCCAGTTTCTCAAGTTCCTACATAAAAAAACAAAATGCATTAGCAAAGAAATTTGTTTCCATTTGGATTCTTTCCTTGGTTTTCTTCTGCACTCACCACAGTGTCGAGGGGCAGAGGTCGCCATTTGCTTTTGGGCTTACTCGTCACAGCAGTAACTGTGGCTGTGGGATCCTGAAGAAAAAAAAAAAAAAACCATTTAATGTTGTTCACACTGTCACAATAAAGCACCTGTTACAGACCCACATGTTGTTAAAAACACACTACAATGTTAGAAGAAACTGTTCTTTCCAAAACCAACCAAAAAGGTAAACTTACAAGAAGCATAACACAACAGAGGAACACAAAAATGTGTATGCAGATTGGGATGCAGAAACATATATTAAAGAAACTAGAGGAACTGACACACCTCCATGCATATTTGATAAAGGACAAGGCAGGCTGTGTGGTTAAAGAGCCTGTGTCGCTTCCAGCTGAACTCAACCTCCTCTTCTTCATTCATTTCATGAGTGACTGTAACAAACACACACAAACACACAAGTCAGTCAGAACTCACACATTCATCTGAATTATGGGGTGCATCAGGCAATGCTGCAACACCACACCTTTAATTTTGAAGAAGGTTTCTGGAACAAAGGCTTGGATGGCTTTGAACCTCTCTACGACGAAACCCAGGGTGGGGAACTGGCAGCTGCCATAGCTGATGAGCTGATTGGACAGAGAGTCCGGAAAGATCTTCTGCAGGCGCATAGTCTGGAACCTAGTAAATGCTGCCCCTGGAGAAGAGGAAGACCAGCTATATTCAGAGCCCTTAATTACAGTATATCTCCTGGGTGGTTAAGCATAGATATGTTATACAATCCATCTATGTAATGAAGGACACAAGAATAATAGATTTCAGAAGCAACAGACAGTTCAAAATAAAATTCTCCTACTCAGTGACAAGTGACTGGAATTTTAAAAGTTTCATTTAAAAGTTTCATTACGTTTGCATCACGTATTTTTTCTGTTGTTTGCTATTTCGGGTCAACTTGTCCCAAGATGTTACAATGTAGGAAGAAAGGTACTGGGAAACACTTAAATTTATAAGGAAACTTGAAGGGCGGTGGTTAAAGTTTATAAAGAATGAACATCAGCAAGCAGATTGTCTATGTCTGTAGGAGCAATGAGGAATTGTTGAGATATCAGGCTGGTACGAAAATAATTTAACTGGTTTAATAAACAGGAAAATACTGAGTCATGCATAAATTCAAGATGCAATACTATAGGTGGTTTGTGTCTACACACAAGGTGAGTCTGAATGCAACACAGACGTTAAAGATGCTAGTCATTTTGACAAGGTGTGTATGTGTGTGCATATATACAGCTTGCATATAATATACAAAATACAAAATCACTGCAATGAGCAAATACTGCCTCCCTCAATATAGTCCATTGTCTCAAAAACACGTGTACACACACATACACAATTTATATATAAATTCTAAGTCTGTAAATGAGTGGATCTGTGGCTTCCAGACAGTTTGAAGGTCTTTATTTTCCTTCAGTATCTACTGTTAATAGTCAGTCAGTCATCTTCTATACTGCTTTATCCTGTTAAGGGTTGCGGGAAGCCTGGAGCCCATCCCAAAACACATAGGGCAGGGGACACCCAGGACTGTGGGAGGAAACCAGAGAACCCAAAGAAAACCCACCAAGCACAGGGAGAACAAGCAAACTCCACACACACAGACCTGGGAATCGAACCCCAGGCCTGGAGGTACAAGGCAAAGGTGCTAACCATCACAATTACAAAAATTACAAATTAAAGAAATATATACCACAGATGTGTACTGACACAGATACTACCTTCCAACATAGAACACAACATGCTTGCCGGGGGAGGCCTAGATGAAATGTCTACTATCAGAATGAAGAGGAGGGTCCTCTTTACCGATACGAAGGTCAAGTTCCTGTCTGATATCCACGGCATCACTGATGTTGATGTCAGGCTCTGTCAGTGTCTCACACGCTCTCCTGATGGAGCTCGAGGTGATCTCTGAGAACCGTGCCCGGAACACCTGGATGTTCGATTTGACTGAAAGTGGAGGACCGCAGAAGAGGTATTACAGTGATCCAGATGTTTGGCATTACCTCACACCTCTAATGTTGTGGGTTTAAATACAGCCTGAGCTATATGTGGCAAGATGCTTAGCATGTAATGACAGAGATTAATAGAAAATGTCAGATAAGATACTAAATGCAATATAACACCCGTAATATATGTCGATGCAAAGCACTTAGACCTTCAATTATCAAAAGGACAAATGAAATATGAGATGAAAGTCTTACCCGCTTTGCAGACGTCAATGATCTCAAAGCCAATGTTCTCACCCTCCCGGTCACAATCTGTCCAGACGATGAGTGCTTCACACTGGCGGACCTCCCTCTCCAAGGTTCTCTAGATTGAGGGGAAATGTTCTTCAAAACTTCAATGCTGATACACTGTCCTGTTTACTCTTTCTTGTATTAAAAAGTTATAATATAAAAGAAATGCAAAGTAGGCACCTTGCATGGAACAAAGTTATCAGGGCAATATTTCTCCACCTCAGCATGAAACAACAGAACTGGATTACAGCTGTGCCTGAAACAGGAATGTGCAAACTGAGCGGCGTGAGACTGCTGTCTGAAGAAATGCAACAAAGCATCACTTGGGTTCTGAAAGATGCTCACCATTTCTGGAACTGTGCTTTGAATTCCAAACTTAACAGATGTCCTGAGACTGAAGTCATCACAACTGTTACATTCTAAGTTAATAACAGAGAACGAAAATGTTAAAATAAGCAATGACCAACAAAACCAGTTTACCCACTATATTCTGACCATGCATATAATGATTCATTAAAAGACATGGGATGATCAAGATTTCCATATTTTAATATAGTTTTTACATTTACTAACCATAATTATGCAAAAAAGCATACTTTTATTGAAATGTAAAAATGCAACTTTACCAAACAACGTACCTGCCCGAAGAGGTTATATTCATACTCATAAATTTTATTATAAACGGAATAGCCTTCTCTCTAAAAAATACAATGCCAAATATTAGCGATGTATTAATCATATCCACAATAGTACATTATATTTAACAGCAAAAACAATTGTATTAATATAAAACTAGTAGATCAGCTGATTATGTTCCATTCCTTGATTAAATTAATAACTTAAATCGGTGACGTAACCGGTCACGTTTACCTTTCTAGCGCTTCCATTTGACATAATTTCAGCTATTCCTTTGGCAGCATCGTTTTTTTCTGCCACGCAAAGTACCTTCTTTATCTGCGTTCTGCGGATCATCTCAGTTGAGTGGAGGTTGCAAAACTTGCTTAGGACCGTTAGTTTTCCACCATATCTAAACAGCAACCTAGAAACCTGAAAGATCATAGTTTCCTACTTTTCTTTTTCTCCTGTTATCTTATTTTTGGAACCAAACATGGTTTCAGTCGCTGCAATGTCAGCAGGCATCAGATATAAAAGCAGCAAAATAAAAGGTGGTATATAAGTAAAAACAGGTCCTAGTTTCACCTTAACGAGCTCGTTAGCAATCCATACCATGCGAAGTGCACCCGCGACACCTTAGGACGTGATATGACTGCCTAGCTAACAACAACAATCATTAATGTACCCAATGCCACATGGCTTAATGGCCCTCAAACCAACTCGTTCACCTGTATTACTAAAATGTTATACCTGTATTTTAATGATATTTAACGGTCAACTATCCAGAGTTGACACTGATCAGTTGTGTATAATTAGAACTGTAACAATTTATATATAGGCAAAAAAAAAATAATAATTTCCCCAAGTTTCAGCTAACTATCTCATTGAAAATCTTGCGACAAGCTCATCCAGAAAAGGAAGCTAAGTAAAAGTTTACAAATTCGGCGCCGTCGTTTGACTTCTGCCGGAAAATGTCGCAAAAGTCTTGTCGTAAACGAACGAGACTACATAAAAACTACAATTCCCAACAAATATTCGATGTTATATGTATACTTAAATCTCCACTTTAAATGATAGTTCACCTCATCAAAAACTAATTCTTTCTTTTACGAATATACATTTTTACGCTTGTACTGCAAAATCAGAGACATTCATCTTTTTGTAACTACCGAAGTGGTCACATGGGTTGATTACTACATTTATTTAATATGGCTGCTAAGTTTTATTGCTTGGTACTGATGTGAGATATGGTGCTGTGTGTAATTACATCAGTGTTGGCAATGTTGTTCCGTTATTTCTGCAATGAATCGTCGTTAGATTATTTGGGCAGGTACCTGCTATTAAATGAAGATGGATGTAATTTACCGTCTCGATCAGTTATATCTCAATCGCTGTGTTTTGAGGGCGGTATCGAAGTAAGTACTTACATTACTTGTTAGCTTTCGCTGGATAATTTCTAGAATATGGTTGAGAGGAAAATACAGATGTCTTTTAAACAGAAGTAAATGTGGGCAGTGCATTATTCATTATGTTGTACGTTTTGCTGTGTATTTTTACACGTGACATACTCAGCATATACGTAATTTAAAAGAAAATCGCAAACCAGCTCTACAAAAATACAGGACGTATGCTTTTTTCTACATGTCATTTCTAAAATATTGTGAATATGATTGGCTCACCCGATTTGGTGGCATTTACAAAAGATGATGATTTTGGCCAGTCATATGTGGATCCCTACACAGTCCCTGAGGAGTTTTCTGTGCCTCTGTTTATGCACGATGGGAATGCAAACCCGTGGTCACGGACAAACTGTGCTAAATTTTGTAAAGATTTCATTCTCATTTCTGAGTTTTCAGAGCAGGTTGGCCCACAGCCTCTGCTTACCATCCCAGATGATCCAAATGTGTTTGGCACCTTTGACCTTAATTATTTCTCTCTCCGGATCATGTCAGTGGATTACCAAGCCTCTTTTGTGGGGCATCTTCCAGGCTGTGGCTACCCAAAAATAAATTTTGTGGAAGACTCTAAGGTTGTACTGGGGGATTCTAAGGAAGGTGCTTTTGCTTATGTCCACCATCTCACTCTGTACGATCTGGAGGCCCGTGGCTTTGTGAGACCATTCTGCATGGCCTACATCTCGTCTGATGAGAAGAAGATCATGCAGCAATTCCAAGAGCTGTCATCTGAGTTCTCTAAAGCCTCAGAGAACCTGAAAGCTGGAAACCGGAAAGCTTTTGCTGGTGAACTGGAAAAGAAGCTAAAAGATCTGGAATACACAAGAGCAGTGCTACACAAAGAGGCAGAGCAGCAGAAAATGAGTAATGGTTGTTATTCAACTCGGGCAATTGAGAAAGCTAATGAACTGGCAAACGTTGAAAAGTCTTTTTATGAGCATAAAGACCTTCTGAAACAGGTGACATCCTACCCAAACAGAAGAATGAGGGGCCTAGAGTTTTTGCCAGATGAGTCAGAGATAACCATGGATTTTACTGATGTGGATCAGGTCTCTGTGTCTGCTGAGGTTAGCCCTGTCCATCAGGCAGAAGAGGGCAATGGTGAACTCAAACACTCATATACACCTCAGCTTATAAAAGCTAAACCTGCAAAGTGTTTTGACAAGCGGTTGAAAACGCTCGAAGAGCTCTGTGATGTTTATTTCTTTCATCAGACGATGGATCAGCTAAGGGGAATAGAGAATACTTTCAGGGGAGACTTGTGCTATATATATACCAGCCAGATAGATCAGTTCCTGCTGAAGAAACAGAAAATCACAAACTTCCTTTTTGAAGAGAACAAGGACTGTGGAGAACAGGAACTTGTGAAGCAATTCTGCGGTGGGAATCACATCTCTGACAACACACTACCTCCTGCCATCTGCACTATGCCAAGTCACCAGCAAATGTTGGAGGCCCTTTCGTTTCCTGAAGAAAATGTACACATTAAAGTGGAATCAGAAACTATGAAGGTGGGACTACAGGAGGCTGAGCTTACAGAGTCCAGTCCCTGTGACACAACACAGGAGAATTCTGATGAAAGTGCTTGTGCTGAGCCCAAAGGTAGCTTAAGCAGTGCTGATAGCATGGAAGCCAATGGAATGGGGAGTATCTCTGATATTCGAGGATGTCATCAGGTAATGTCGGGAAGACTTGCACACCAGCAGCAAACTTGTTTTGGAGTGGTACAACATGGCATTAGCAGTGGGGAAGTGTTGAGCTCCAGGGAATCCATCCTGGCTGCTGACTGTAGTGCTGCCTATCTGGGGAAAAATGGCATCGGTGTAGCACTTGAAGAGGTTTGTTCGGTACTTGAAAACCATCCAGACCGAAATTGTGGAAGTGTTTTTGACGTGGAGCCGCAAGGCCAAGAAGCCGCGTGTTGCATGGGACAGGACGGCATGGGGGACATCGATCCCCTCCCCCGGGTGGCCCCAGTGACCTCTCTGGAGAAAGTGGTGAAGCGGGAGCCACCACCGAGCCTCCAGGGGGACCCTGGTGTGCTCCTGAATCTCACCCCTGACGATCAGATGTTCTCGGGAGCTCCTCCTGGTGGGCTGTCTCTTGACCTGACTGACGAGCCATCAAAAAGAAACTTGGACGATGCCTCAGACACAGTCAGCTGCATGAGCACCTCAACCACTTCAGACAGGGCATCGTCCCCTCTCCCCCAAGGCAGTCCTATCAACATGAAGGACAAGAAAAAAGCCGGTCTGAGTGCTCTCAGCTTCATCCGGCAGTACCCTTTTGCCCAGCAAGCGATATTCAGCCTTTTGAGTGGGAGGACCCTAGTTGTCTTGGGGGCAGATGAAGGAACTGTGAAGAAACTTGTGACTGCCTTAACCATCTTTGTCCCCAATATTGGCAAGTATGGTGAGAGAGTGCAGCCCTGGCTCACCTCTTCTTTCCAGCTGGCAGACCTGCTGACCTGGAAGCTCATTGGCCTACACAGGTAACATTTTAGATTAAACTTGCCATTCATTCATTTTCCAAGTCATAGATTCAGTTCACAATGGAGAGGAACAACCCCCTGTCAACATACTGTAGTGAGAGGCTGCTTATATAAAACAAATTGACACATTTGTAATTTTCTCATTAGTTTTGTTCTGAGAATGATACATAGCCATACTTTAAATTTCCATGGTGGTTCTACAACTGTCTACTCTGTAAGTGCAGGCTTTGTGTAAGAAGAACTGATGGAAATTTGCTTTAACCAGTCTGAGTGTAACTTGCTGTTCTTGTGTGCTTTGCCAGGATTGCATCGCCTTCAGGTTCCAGCATGCTCCACTCCCTGAACCGCTACAGTCGCTACATCAGCGTCCTGGACACGGACCACAAGACTCTGAGGTGCCCATCTTACCGAGGCAACCTCATCTCCCGTCTAGCCGACCACCGAACTCAGATTAAGCGTGGGAGTACCTACTTCACGCACGTGCAATCTGTGCTAACAGAGCTGACCTCACGAGCTTTCCTCTACACCTTCTGCCATCATCTCCACCTTCCTATGAGCCCTGCTGAGGACCAGGATACTATGGCATTGAGCAGAATGGACTTCCTTTACCACCAATTTGGTTACAGCGAGGAGGACTGCAGGGTCGTGCGTTTCCTCTCAGAGATGATCAAAGATAGTTACCTTCATGGGCCTGATGACAAAAATGTCAGGCCACCTGTGTTTTGCTTTGACTATATTTCCAGTGTTCTGTATAAAATCTAGGTCTGAACATGCTACCTAAACCTTCTGTTCCTTTCCATTCTGGTCAGTTTTAGAGGACCAAAAGAAAATTTATTTGAAAGTCACTTTTTAAATGCCCTTTTTTGGCAGACAGCCAGTTCATAAAATGAGTAACTTCAGAACTGTTGTTTTGGAGCTTCATGCAGTTTACCAAGTATGCAGTTGCAAAGCCATATCTCTAAAGAACATTAATGCTGAGCTACCTGAAATGCTTGCAGGTGAAGATGAACAGTTTCTATACTACTGTCATCTCTGGGTCTTTCATTACTACTGAATGTATTGCAAATGTGTGAATTTATTTTGATCCAAACCCTGAGGGGACAGCTGCCTTAAATTGCACTGCGTTTCCAAGAAAAGCACAAGGTGGAGTTCCTACATACCTGTAGAATGCGTTGATGAAGTTGTATAAAGTATGTTGTCTTCAGACGAGCATTGTGAAATTTAATGGGAACACATGAAAATATGGCTTGAAGCAGCCACAATATCATGAGGTTATTATTTCCATGTACAAAGTGGTAATGAACAAGCTGATTGCATAGTTGCATCAGAGAAATTAACTGGAAAGACAGGCTTTTACAATTGTGTTATCTAGACTTGCACAGTAATACAAATTGTCACCCTATCAGCTGTCGTGGCCACCATTGTTCAGATTAAGCAATAATATGATTCTAAAATACCATGTTATCTTTATCATAAATTATATCTTAATGCAAACTTCAACAGAAGCTAATTTACCTGCTGATGAGCTACTTGTTCTTCATAAACTTCTTGGCAATAATTTGTTTTACAGTAATACAAGCCTGTGGTTGCTCAGAGCTTGGTGTTCAGTGCATTACTACAAAAACCACCTGCTTGATTATAACTGTGAATGAGCTGTCATCTAATCGTAGGTGTCGCATAAGTCTGAATGACAAATTATAGGTTCATGTTTGGCAATCGAAAACAATGAGTAGCTCCTACCATACTGGAACAGCGAGCCTAAATGTTAGTGTTTATCTCATTGTTTACATTGAAGGTCAGTCACAGCAGTGCGTGTTATGCATGTTAAGCAGGTGTAAAGATTTTTCTTTGTGTAGTTTGTTTAAAAAATAATAATAATAATAATTGTTCTGCATGAGCCCATTACACTGTAAACTGTGAGGATATCTGTGTGCAAATAGTGCAATAAAATTAAAACCGAATGAATGCCTCTTGTGCTGTAATTGAAAAGATTTTTGATAATTTAATATTTTTATCGCTGCAACACAATAAGGTCAGGCTGCTGTCATCACAAGCAGTCAACAAGCCAACAAGACAGCATCAAAATTCAATACTCGCCTCTCTGCAGAAGCAGGCAGCCATGACACACAGCTTCAAACCTGACCTACTTTGCCATGCCCAAAAAAAACCTTTATTCACTGCATACATCAAAGAATGTATACCATAAAAAATCTGTGACATAAGGAAATGGATTTAAAAGGCATCAGTTCTGTACTAAAAAAAAAAAAAAAAAAAAAAAAAACCTTGAGGCAGAGCATATACATAAAATTACAAATTTACAATACAAATTCTCACAGATCCCTCAGCTGAAACACAAAAGTACCCAGATCTTCTGATTGGAAGCTTGGTCAAAAAGCTCTTCTCTGGGTCATGTCTAGAAATCTTACCACATCTGGAGCCAACTCAGACGTCTGAAAAGGATGCAGTAAAAGTGAGCAGATTAACACCCATTTATTTTAACATAATACCAAGGCTGTCA
The DNA here is from genome assembly GCA_025773905.1 of Chitala chitala. Classification (NCBI taxonomy): domain Eukaryota; kingdom Metazoa; phylum Chordata; class Actinopteri; order Osteoglossiformes; family Notopteridae; genus Chitala; species Chitala chitala. Next base: position 6,605,036 of record JABJVR010000038.1, on the reverse strand, counting down.
CTTACATGTACTTGCAGCAGCAACATTCTCAAGTGATGCTTCCATGGGAGATTGTACCTATACATTTGGAGGAGGGGGGAGGGAAAAAAAAAAAAAAACCCCACAACAAACAGACATAACCATCATACTTTTCTTCAGCAAAAATAAGCAGCTATTCAAACGGCTATTCAGACCATAAGCCTATTATAAATACTGGGGGTGAAAATAACACTTCTGACAAAACAAACAATTATAGAAATAAAAGACTCTTACTCATTCCAATGCTTCTGCAAATCATCCAGTAAGAACCGCCTTAGTGGATATAGTGCTGGGCGAGGGTCTTGAATACAGTAAGTAAGAAATTCTGCAATAAAATCAGAATCTGACGACTCCAACTTTCTGAAAAAGGGGGGAAAGCTGTAAATTAGTGATTAACTTATGAGCATATCACACTGGGTGTGTTTTATTACTGTTAATACAATTAATTACAGAAGACTAACTGTGGAGCACATCCCTCAAAGTGATCTCATCTATGAATTCTAAATAACTTTAGCTGGTCTGCGACAACCCTCAGGTTCATATGGATACAGACAAGTTTTATGTACATTATAATAAAATTACATGTGGCACTGCCCCACATGGGACCTTCATGCACACTGTTCACATGCCCAGTTCAGGAGCATCCCATTTCTAAGGCAGAGCACCTGGAGGTGCAGTGGACCATGTTTCCATACAGATCATCAAGTAGGATCCTGAAGAAGATCTGCGCAATCTCAGGGTTGGTGCTGAGGCTGTTGTAGAACCACTGCAGCGCCCATGCATTGTCCTGGGGACGCAAACAAGGCCCGGTAACCACTGGAGAAATACTAGAATGCTACACGCATTGAGAAAACGCACAAACTTAATCCAAAATTAAAAACAAATGGTCTACACATAAAGACACAAACATGTGGGACAACCCCATAACATTTCAATATATGCCCCTAGAAGGGGATTTAATTAGTATGCCACACGTGACAAACTCAACACAGCAGCTTAAAACCACAGAGGAGAGTGCCATGGCTCCGGCCATCACAACATACCCTGAACGCCATGACGGTGCTGAGGACAGGAGCCATTCTGCACTGAAACACCCTGTGCAGGAAAGCCTGTGTGACCAGAATGAGGAGGGCCTGATCTTGGTACGGCTGAAGTGGGGGGGGGGAGAAATAAAAAATTTTAAAAAATGCAACGCAGGCTGTGAGAGCGTGCCGACAAACGACGCTCAGCTGCTACCTTTACATTATGTAGCTTAAGGACTGATTTAGTTAAACCTCAGAACTAACCATGAAGTCATAATGGGTTACTACATATTCCAGAACATTACCTAGGCATGTTTGTAAATTTAAAAACAAACAAACAAACCAAAAAACCTACATGGAGAAATCTATTTGGAATCTGGAACTGATTATCTCCTGAACTCTTGTCCAGAAGAATGGCGTTTGCAGCATCCCTTGCAATCTGAGTGAAAAGTCAAAGCATTAATGCAATGGTGCCCAACAGGCATAATGGTAAACCAACAATAATTATTTTTGTTTACCATCAGGAAGGCAACATCAGGGGCGCTGAATGAAGCAGGAATCAGAACATTGGTGGATTCTGTCACTTCAGAACATGCCACCTTGATAAAATTAGTCCAACTCTCAGACTAATAATGAAAAAAAGAGGAAAGAAAACAAAAACATTACATCTTTGTTAAAAACTAAATTTTGTTTTTCGTTTGTTTGAAAGGTTTGAAAATTCTGCCATGTTACTCACATTCAGAAACACTTCAGTGTTGCGATGGAAAATTCTTAATCCACATTTTATAATCTCAGACTTCTTCAGATGTTTGGCACCTAACAATAAAAACATCAGTGTGATTTGACAAAACAATGCTGCCCTGGGTGGAGTCACAGAACGACATAAGGCAGACACTAATAACACAATGCATATCCGACCTTTTATCACTTCCCACTGAGTTGAAGTGAATGGGTCATCGCCCACTGGCACCATGCCAGTCGTCAGAATCTTCAGGTACACAGTGAACTGTATCGGGGTCAGCCGGCAAGCGCTGCAGCACACCTGGACCCCAGTGCTGAAAAAGCTGGAGAGGGCCGAGCTGAAGTCCCCGATCTGGCACAGGTACAGTGGGATGTGGTCCCTTAGGACCTGCAGCCTGAAGGCAGGGACCAATCATTACTAAACAAGCACACCCACACGCCGTAGCCAATGCGACAACAAAACAAGTCTATAACCAACAACTGGAAAGAAGCACTTACTGAGGTTTGTTATCCGTTTTCACAACCTTGAGGTACCGAATCAGCTCTCTGTACCTAGGAGAGAATGATGGCGTTCGTCATAATAGCAGGGTGTCCCATGCTGTGTGAACTGTGTGTGTGTGTAGACACGCCATGTATATACAACATATATCCAGCTCACTTGCACTGCTCCTTCAGTCCCTTTACGCGTGCCTCCACCACCGGCAGCAGTTCGAACAGAACTTCCTTTTTGCCTTTACTGCAACGTTCACCTGTGATGTTCTGTCCTCTCAACACAGCCACCAGCAGGGGATTGTCCCACGGGAGTACGTCGAGGCTGAAATACGGTCGCAAAGGAATTTGGGATCACACATCCAGAACACATACAGGGATACCATCGGTAAGCCTGGGGTATCCCTCACCTGTTGACCAGCCACGCGCACTTTGTCGGCAGAGGGAACATCCGAAAGAACATCTGAAGCTTTTTTGAGAATGAGTTGCTGAAGTCAGACGAGACCATCAATGTCCTCACGACGTTTGTCACCCTGAAATAAAGTGTTCTCAGTCATAGTGAATACTTAGCAGTGGTTCACCAGTGTCCAGTAATGTTAAAACAGATACCATGCTTTTGGGTTCTAACTGATATCATTTCCCAAAAGCTGCCTGTCCCCATTTACCTTTTTAATGCTTGCATATAATGGAATGCAGTCCATTGTAATTAACTGTGCGGTACAGACTAAGGGAAAACGCATGTAAACAAATCAAAAACTTTCCACAAAGAATCATCTAAGACCACATGTGAAACTGCACAACTATGCAACATTACCCTTTGAGGCCAAAAACCAGCTGAGATAACATAGTGTTTTAAAATATTTTTATCTACACAAATGGCAAAAACTCACCTCATTAACAACAAGGCGACTGCATCCATGACATTTGCTTTTGGGTCATTAAAGGGTGATACTCTGAAAACAAAAATTTCCTTCAACTGATGAAAATTCATTTTTTTGCATCACATTTCAATAAACGGAAAACGTAATGTTTTTCCAACAAATGAGAACATCAAAAACATTGCACTGTGCAAAGAAGTCTTTGTTGCCCCTTTTTAACCATCCTCAGTAAGTTGAAGATGTCTTCACACCTCCAACAGACAGGCCAAACCTACCGGCCCATTATGTAGATATGAGGTTTTCGCTAAACTCTGTAAGAAACCACCCCAGAAGATAAGTTTGTTAGGGCAATCCAAAATTTATCAGACTGAGGAAGCCAGTTAGATGACTAGTGAAATGTTTCAAACTAAAAAGTCCAGTTGCCACGACTTAGCTTTCAGATTCCCACATAAACAGGTTTATACATAAGCTTTCCTTTGTGACCCAAGACTTAATCAGTACTGTCACTCAAACAGCTGACATTAGCACAAATGCCCCAACATCTATTACCCCAAAAGGTGACAATATGCAGTCATGGGCATCAACACGAGACAAACAGAAATGAGAGTACCCAGGAGGTTGTGAGTGGGTAATAAACAGTCTGGCAGCTCCAAGCAGCATCACGGCTGCTGTCTTCGGTTGCTCTTTCACTGCTTTATCCAGAAATTCTGACACGCATTCAAACACCTTGGAGTAGCTGAGAGACAAGAATAAAATGACCACTGTCACACTGTAATGGCACCCAGCACAAAAAAAAAAAAAAAAAAAAACAACACTACAGCTTCCTGACTCACTTGTACACCATCACGTCCACATGTCTCGACTTGCACTTCTTGCAGGCCGCGGTATTGGGGCTGGTCGTGTGGCAAAAGCAGCTGCAGGGACTGATGCTGGAGAACGGCACTTTGACTCCTCTCAGGAAGGTACCGTACCTGTCCGTCAGGCCTGCCTCAAATTTCAGCAGGTGGCCCTCTGCGAGGAATGGGTCACAGAGGTTCTCCCAAATGTTTTATCCTGTGCTTTTTTTTCTCTCTCTCTCTCTCTTGTGGTTTTTCAAAAAATGACGTTGAAGCTCACCTGCTAGTCTCAGGTCAGCGTCCACCTCCATAACGTCAAAATTGAAAACGTGAAGATATCCAAGTATAGCTCTGTTTCTCTGTCCTTTCCAGAACGCGCTGCGTTTGTGTGCATTGCAATGAGAGATCCCAGGGGTTTCCCATATATCACACTTCCAGGAAAAATACAGTACATCATCTTTTCTTACAGAGACATGCTTAATACAGCACATTCATACAGTATACATTTCTTTCTAATAACTACTTACATAACTTGTATTACAATTCCCAAATACAAGCAAAACAGTAAGTTCACAGGGCTATGCAGATCATAGTTCTCACCTCTGAAGCCAGTTTATCACAGATATAACAGAAACACTGTTCACAAAAAGTGCTGTTCTCTCCAACAGGATTGGCTGTATCATTTTCAGAGGGACTATAAAATACAACAAACATAAGAGAAACAATGACACAAATTCTCAGTCGAGCATTCCTGATTAGTAATACGTGTCATTTAGTTGCTTATATTAAACATATGGAAGGAAAAAAAAAAACTATTCTACCTATACATACGCAGCTCGATGTACATTGTTGTATGAATTCATTATCCACACTTCGATCAAGGGTACCAAAGCTAAACCTAACCCAGGAATAAAAGAAGCAATCTGTGAATAACGTTAACTACCAGCCTACTTGCATAGGAATGTAACGTTCAACTCATGTACGCAGTAAACAATGTTCCTTAAGACACAACCGGACTAAACGTGACCACAAATCTGCTTCGGTTGTACAACCGACCTGAACGGACAAGAGTTGCAGTCATATCGTGCATGAGGCAGGACCGTTGCTTTTTTGGAGAAAGTCACCGACAAATCGTCGTCCACAACTTCATTTTCCGCCACCGTGGTTGCTGGTTCTGAAACGCATGAAGACTGACACAAACTCCTTCCCACACACACACATTTCATTTACGAGCCGTGTCCTCTGCAAGGGTTTCTCGTTGCACCGCTCACTGAATAACGGGCACACAGCAGATTGCTAATGCCGCCACCATTCGGCTCCAGGCACAAAGTGATTTTACCAGCCATGAGTAGGCGTGCTGTACTAACCTTGCTGGACACTGTCTTCGACGATTAACACGGAATCGTTTACATGGCAAGACTCTTCATCTTCTTCGTCACTAATTAGGATGACGCCGTCTTGATCCATTTCCAGGATAGACGAGAAAGTCCAAAAACATAAAAAATTTACTAGTCAGCGACAGTTGTACAGTGGGTCTATTTGTTACAACATACGACGAAATAACTTTAAAACCAGCTAACGTAAACATCCACAACTTTCTGGGGACACCTGGCGATATGTTGCGTTTTCGGCCTTTCTAAAACCTAGTTAAATTTAATGTAACAGTACAGATCTTCAGATCGCATAAATTCAATGTAACGCCACACTGTACACACTTATACTGCACAAGTCAGGACCAAACATGCTTGTCTTTTGTTCTTAAGCAGTACAAAATAAAGCTACATATGTAGCCTTGCTATGCCGCCGCACGCATTCACGAACTTCCTTCGAACTGAGCGCGCCCATGAGAACCCAAGAGACCTCCACTGGAAAACCAATCGGAGCGCTCGTGTATGTATCACGTGATCACAAAACAAGCCTTGGCCTGACTGGGAGATTTTGCCCGATATTACGTTTTTTTTTTTTTTTTCCCGAACCCTAGCTGGAACGAAACCAACTCCCGATGCCAATGTGGCGTAATGAAATTACCATCCGTTTTTAGCGTGATCAAAGTGTTTCACCACGTTGCTAAGGAAGGTCTGGTTGGAATTTGTTACAATCTCATTTCAATCGGTATCTCCTCAACACGTTATTTTATGTGTTTTTTTATTGGTGAATGCCTGTTGTTGCGTATATCTTTCACTTGTAAAACATAAGTGGATTTTGATTTTACGTTTTTTTTCTTTCAGCATTACATGACTGTTTATCAGATTGATATGCCTTGTACTCGTGAACCATCTGTACATGTTACTGGTAAATTACATAATAATAAAATATATAGTTCAGGCAGGGACGCACTGTCGCTGTAATTAGCACTGTTGCCTTGGCATCTCCAGCACCGGAAGTTGAAATCCCACGTCTGCTCTGTGTGTGAAATTTGCATGTTTCCCTGTGCTTTGTGGGTTTTATGTGTGATTTTTATATGTATTTAACCAGAACCATGACACAAATCCTTGAGTGCATATATACTTTCATATATAGTCATAATATATTACCGTATGTAATCATTAAGTATACACATAACTATGCAGAAAGTTGCATAACCTCAGCTTAGGCCTCTATACCTTGCTGTAAAAACTTAGTGTGTGCATTATTTTTAAACACTGTCAAGGCCATCGCACCACCAGTATTTCAAGGCATAAGAAAAGGGAGCATGATAAAATTTAAAGAGAATAGTGGAAAATGATCAGAGACAATTGGGACTGTTAGATGTTTTGGCAGAAGATAGTCTGAGGATGTGTGCAGATGTGATTGGTTAAAGATTGTAAGAGGGGAACAAAATGTAATTGGTCAAACGTGATGTAACTGGTTAAACATCATAAGTGTGGAATGAAATACCATTTGTTGAATATATCGTTGGGCCACGTGCGACAATTGTATAAGAGCAGGTGGATGCCTGTTGTAGACTGCATTTAGGACTTTGCCATTTTGTGCTAGGTGATGCAAATTGTGCAGAATGCTCCACAAATTTGCCTTATCATTTTGAATAAAACACCTTGCAGATCTCTGAGGTCTTTGCCTTTATTCGGGAAACAATTAAGTTTCTTCCCACAGTAAAAAAGACATACTGTAGGCAGACTGATGTTTCCAAATTGCCTGTGGTGTGTGATTATGCCCTGCTATCTCCCAGTGCCTCAGTCCCCTGTATCGCCTTGTGGTCTTAGCCACCTTTTATAGGCTCCAGACCCCCTACAACCCTACACAAGATAAACAGTATGGAATATTCATGGATGGATATTTCAGGGGTCTACAAACACTTTAACCCAAGGGCCAGTAATATAACTCAGCTAACCTTTAAGGCCCAGACATCAATGCATTGTGTGTATTTTATGTGACCACAGACAAAAGGTTTTACAGGCTGCATCTGGCCCTCAGGCTGCAGATCGAATATCCGTGATGTATTTATAAAAGTAAGTTGCCACAATCGATCAATTACCCAACTGCTTGTCTTGTTCAAGGTAGTGGGTAGCCTTGAGCCTATGCCAAGCCACCTAGGAGCAAGATAAGGGACACCCTGGATAGGATTCTGCAATTAGGTTTTCAAAATAAGATGTGTCTGATGATGGAGATTATTGACTCATTTGAGGACTGAGTAACTATTGGTTATTATTTCAGTAGTTATTAAATGTTTTTCAACGTGCTGTTAAAATGTTGCAAAAAAATTGAAGCCTGAAAATTTGCAAGTTCATCTGATTATGTACTTCACAAGACAAGATATGATTATCTTTAAGACTACAGCAAATCATTTTGAAAACATGTAAACATGCTGATGTTGCTTTTATTGCACCCTGATTTGTAACTTTGTCCATGGACAATATGTATGTTTATGTAAAAATAAAGATACACACACAGGTTTTGGCTTTAGCTTGTGTCGTAGCAGTGTGTAGGTGGAGTTTGCATGTTCTCCCTGTGCTTGCATGGGTTTCCTCCCACAGCCTAAAAAAAAAAAAAAACAAAAAAAACCCACATGCTAGTTAAATGAATTGGCCCACCCAAAACTGCACATGAAGACCCTGTAGTGGAAAACTTTCCCTTTGTTACCACCTCTTCATATTTTTAGACAACAAATGCTAGATAGTTATTGCATCATGTACATAAATCATTTCAGCACTTCTGAATTTAGTCAGCAATTTGATAATAGAATACAAATTGCAGACAAAGAACTAATTTTTTATATTCTTGGGATGGACAGCATTTTACTTGCAGCTGCACAATAACCATATAACCTATGAAGAAAAAAAAAAAAAAAAAAAAAAAAACACAATGAAATGAAATTTTAGTGGCACCATCATGTTTTATTTATTTTGCTATATGCAAATAGCTTTAACAATTTTAAAAATGGACACGAACACGATCAAAAAGTCACTCACATCTTTAAAAATACTACAGAAGCAACACTGTCTAATAACCACATCCTAGATTTTGACTAAATGACCCCATTATGTTCCAAGCCATATTCCATTTTCAATCAAGGATTAAACTTTCACAGTTTATAGACACTTGTCATTATAGTGCAAACAAATGATGGCAATCCAGTGTTTGTTGGTTGCACTAAAAGCCATTTTCAACATTGCCATTGATTGTAAAAGTTAAAGCTGCAGGATAACTGTAGAAGAGGCATTTTAAAGGATGAAATGTTCTGTTGATCATCAATCTGGATTTCAGAATGAAAACCAGCTAAAATCAATTTTTGATTTTTTTTTTTTTTTTTACAGTTCTGGCAAACCAGGCATAGGAAATCTCCCAGCAAAGGCCTCTACTTCTTCCCTAATTTCTTTAGTCTTCAAAACATATCGCTCATTCTGTGCTAGTGCATCTTTGAAATCCTTCAATGTTGCCTTGGCATCCATGTTCTTTTGAATCTCAAGCGTCAGCTCAATGCCTAAA
>JABJVR010000038.1:6571858-6596026 GCA_025773905.1 Chitala chitala | reverse complement strand
CGAGGAAATCAAAACTATACCAAATAATTTCAGTCCAGGTACATGTTAAATCACCTTGGTGGATAAACTCTGCCACTTTCCGGAAATCATCTTCCACGAGCCCCCTGGATGTCAGCGCAGGGGAGCCTAACCTCAGGCCACTGGGTCGCAATGCACTTTTATCACCTGGGTAGGGGGATTATGGTTTGAACCAAGCCAGGTTTACACAAGATTAATACATGCAGTGAGTGACCAGCAGACTCTACATAGCCATTACCTGGACAGGTATTTTTGTTACAGGCAATGGCACATGCCTCCAGAACCTTCTCAGCCCTGCCACCATCGGTACCATTTGGACGCAGGTCAAGCAGGATAAGGTGGTTGTCAGATCCACCTGAAGAAAAAGAGACATACTACTACAGTGTAACAAATGTCCAGTCTGCAACCTGTTGCTGAAGCATACACTGATGACAGACAAAAAAAAAAAAAAAAAAGTCACCATCAGGGATGCTAGACATTGGGCAAAGGCGATATGGAAATGACATTATGCGACATTTATCACAACCAGCGTTTTAAGGCGCTGTACAAAATAACTTTTAAAAAAAAAAAGCATCAACACAAAACATTACCTAACAAGACAACACCAAGGCTAAATGAAAAATACATCTTTGCAAGACCAAAGGTCATATGCACCTGTGACAACTTTGTAGCCTTTCTTTACTAAAGCATCTGACAAGGCCCTGCAATTGGCAAGCACCTGCTGCTGGTACGCTTTGAATTCGGGTGTCAAAGCCTGTTTCAGAGCCACGGCAACTCCTGCAGCACAAGGCAGACAACAGCAACAGAAGTGCAGGCAACATAATGTCAGCCTTGGTTAAATCAACATGTACACATTTTCAACCAGAGGGAATCAACACTGACATTACTGTTAAACTACAACATGCCCGACTCACAATAAAGAAAGTATTTAAAGAATGAGGTGGAGGAATAGACGGGCTCACCCGCAATGGCGTGGTTGTGTGGCCCTCCTTGCAGGCCAGGAAAGACAGCTTGGTTGATAAGGCTTTCAATATTGTAGTGGGTCTCCTTTCCATTCTTTGGGTCAACACTGCGTACCCCTGGAAACGCCAGAAACGCGCACATTTACCAACACTCATGCACTTAGAATGGTCTCTTCATGTTTTTCTTAAGGGAGACACCTACACGACCAGGCCTGAAGCATTTTCAGTGTGTTCACACCAGCATCTGGGTTTGAAATTGAACCTCATGCCTGAGAGACAAACCCTTTCGGTAAAAGATGATCCCGGCACGACAGCCTCTAAGGGTCTTGTGGGTGGTGGTAGAGACAATGTCGCAGTACTCAAATGGTGATGGAACTACCCCTGCTGCAACCAAGCCACTGATGTGGGCCATGTCTGCCAGAAGATAGGCTCCATTCTCATCAGCAATCTTCCGCAATCGCGCATAGTCCAGGTTACGAGAATAGCAGCTTATGCCTAAAAAAAAAAAAAAAAAAGTCCCAAAGGAGGGGTGGTCTAATAAAAAAAAAAATATATATATATATATATATATATATATATTCAACTTTTCGCACCATAAACATTTGGTATCTGTACAATAAATGATCCGAGTAACTGTTCCTAAATTTGTAATAATGGCTTACATAAGAACCATCAAGTTCTCACCCTAACTGGAATTAAGTTTACAAACCAGCAATGATGATTTTAGGATGGAAGAGGCGAGCATTCTCCTGAAGACGGTCATAATCAATGTAGCCAGTGTCTGGGTTAACCTAAAGTGATAAATAAAGTTTAAATTTATGTTTATATTAAGGAGCACATAATTGTAATTGAAGAAGCTCAACCAACATCAATAAAAGTTATGTCAATACAGTACCATAACTGGAATTTGGTTTTCGTGTGTGTATACATTTTGTTGACAAATTGTTTATATTTCAGTACTATGCCCTTATATCCAAAATAAGGCTCTTCATAACATATTACAGTATTACGTTAGAATGTCTGAGTACAGTTATACTTGAACATAAACAATTTCATTATGTTTTACTAACTACTTATGGAGAAAGCCTACAAAATTATGAATTAAAAAAAAAAAAAATTAACTGGGTTTACTAGAAGTCTAGAACTATTCACTGGTACTATATGCCTAGAATTGTTCTAAAGACTAACACCAAAGCACCTTGTACGGCATGGATTCAAAGAAGATTGAGGTTGCAGAGATTTTCTTTTTGTCCGTCATGAAGCCATGAGTCAGGTGACCACCATCAGGTAAGTCTAGCCCCATAATCCTTCCATGTGGCTCCACAATGGCAGTGTACACAGCAAAATTAGCAGGAGATCCTAGAAAATGATGGAACAGTGAGAGAAGTTTGATTTCTATTGAGCATACTGCATTTTGACCACACTCAAGTGCACCACTCAACACATGTCCAGGTTGTTTCCAAAACACATACCAGAGTATGGCTGCACATTAACTCCCCATTTCTCTGGGCTTAGGCCGTACACCTCCAGTGCCCGCTTCTGGCAAAGTCTCTCCAGCTCGTCTACAAACTCTGTGCCACCATAGTATCTAAGAAGAGAAACCTTTCTTATAGCAACCATCAAATAAACAAACAGTATTCTGACACTACAGTATTTGCTGATTATTTTATCCACAATCCAACCTACCATGGCCAGTATATTAAGAGTTAATGTTCGAACAAGAAAAATGCCAGGAGTCAGGTGATGGCGCCTATTCATCCACTTGCTGTTCTTATTGCAAAACATCAGAGCTGCACAGCATTACTCCAGATCAAATGCCTGAGTGGTTTAACTGGTTCAAAGAAGAATGTGACTGAGGTGACCGCTACCACTAACCTCTGCCCAGGGTAACCCTCAGAGTACTTGTTGTTCATACAGGAACCCAGAGCTTCTAGAACAGCCCGGCTGGTAAAGTTCTCAGAGGCAATGAGCTCCAGACCATATGTCTGCCTCTTCTTCTCCTTCTTAATGATGTTATACACCTGTGGGATGTTAAATTTTCCCATTTACCTCCAGCATGCATTCAGGATAAGAAAAATCCTTCATGTGTGGTACAATCACCCTTTCCCACTCATAAAAGTTATAGGCAGAAGACCTGCGTAAATGTGTGAATTTGGGAATCATAATTGCCCCCTAACCAACCAACCATAAGTCTGCTAGCCTGACCAATAACTTTAAAAAGTAGATTTCCAACTTGTAAACAAACAGTACTGTATCACACTCAGACTTTACACTACGAAGTATATCATCAATTCCACCTTTAGTGTCTGAGTCATCATGTGTTTCATCTTCTTAGGCGCATTTCAGAAGGTGCTTTTAATATTAAAAGCATTGCATGCACTTAAACTGACAAATATTAAAGAACACGAGTATTTTGTCATACACATGATTTTCATTACCAATTATATATTTTAGCTTATGCGTTGTTGTCTATAAGTTTTGCGATCTTTCAGCAAGCTCAATATAACAGTGATTTCATTTGCTCAACAACTGTCAATTACACAAAAATACCATAAAGGACAGAGGGCGTGATCGGGGCTCGAACTCAAGTCTTTGGCTCCAGAAGCCAATCGGTCACCTGTCTTCAACCCTCAGGGTGACATCACCGTCTATGCAGCCTACCAGCTGTCATACGTGGAGGTCGCTATACTGCCCCCTTCATAGCCCCCGCTCAACCTCGTCCTCACTCCAGCTGAAGCATCTCATCCCACTCCTGACACCATTGTAACAGACTGAGGGCGCGATAGGGGTTCAAACTCGGATCACCCGCACCAAAGACAAGGGATTAGCCCACTGAGACAAAGATTCAAACCTTTGGCTTCGGAAGCCAACCGGTTAACTGTCTTCGACCCTCCAGGTGACGTCACCATCTATGCAGCCGATCAGTAGCCCTTTGTAGCCCCCTGCTCAACCTCGACCTGACTCAGGCCGAAGCATCTCATCCTACTCCTGACACCATTGTAACGGACAAAGGGCATGATTGAGGCTCAAACTCAAGTCGCCAAACAAAGACAAGGGATTAGCTCTTAGCCGATCGGTCTCTTGTCTTCAACCCTCGGGGTGATGTCATTGTCTATGCAGGGGACCAGCCGCCATACGCGGCGGTTGCTACAGTACATTTAAACCCTCCCCACACACACACACACCTCAGTATCACCGGTAGAAAGGGGCTCCTGTAGCATCCTGTTGTGCGACTCCCAGATTTCAGCACTAACTTCAGAACCGGTCATAAAAGCCATGTTTCGTCTTCAAAAGTTTTCAAATGGCAATTGTGAAAAATCTGAGGAAAAAGTACAAACACAAAATAGTAAAATTTAAATTAAATCATTTACTATTTATTTTACATTTAAATACCACTTTTAATAGTACACAACATCGATGCAGCAACAAATTTTAAAACCCAACTTGCTAGATATATTAATGACGCAAGCAGAAATAATTAACTGCACTTAGTCTCGGTCTTACTTGTTGAAAGCAAAGAAAGATTTCGCAGTTACACAATCTCAGACAGCCAAAGGGCAAATACTCGGCTGAACTTAAATTATGCAAGTGTGATAGACGGTTCAATAAACAGGAAAATATTAACTTTTCCGGAAAGCCTGTACTCTCCGTGCTTTTCATCAACAGCTCGTGAAAACCCAGCCAGGAAAGCAGTGAACAGCTGGCTGAAGCTAATTGTGGTAACGCACAAGCTGCAGATGATATACTTGGCGACTGAGAGTCCGTATGATGCAACGCTTTGAGAGTTTTTAACTCGTTTTAGCAAGAGCTTAATGTAATATAATGGTTCACATGTGACTGACGATGCAACGTTTTTTTTTCCCGCGAAAACTGTTCCGATTCACTGATTAAATTTAAATCTTATGATACAAATTAAAGTCATTGGAAAAAACCTTGACATACTCTGTCGTCTCAAGTATGAAACATATCAACCGGAGCTTCAGTACATAGTGAGTAAAACGTAATCTTATTGCAAAACTAAACAAAAATAAAAATTAATACGTTACTATTATATAGCTACGGGTGCTAATGCCCTCAGCTTGTTTCTCAGTAAAATCTGCACAAACACAACAGATTCCACAATATTGCGGTGGTGCAAAGCAGGAATAAAAGTATTCGATTAATTATTTTATTTTTTATTATTATTATTATTATTTTTTTTTTTTTTAAGAAGCAAACTTTTGCACTTACGTCCCAGGCAGCCGTACACCTACAGTCCAACACTCGTTTTTATACATTTGCCAGTAGGCTATGAAGTCCACCCCATCAGTACAACTTCGCGAAACTTACAGCCAATCACGATTCAGGAGCGAAATGACGTATTTCACAAAGAACGCTGCCCTTATTTTTCTTTATGTGAGCGAGTGGAACTTCTGAATGGTAGCGAAAAGGAGATATCTTTGTACAGTATATAATGTCTGTGGGTAGAGATACACCAGGTAATACGCACTAATAATACAAGTATTGGTCTGGGTTAGTGTTCATTGTCAAAATTCGATATGAAGTTTCTGAAGTAAGAATTCGGACACTGCTCTTTGCACGTATACTTAGACCATGACACCCTAAATGCTTTGGTAGTTCTTATATATTTATGAATTGTTAAATTATTCTTTACACTTGTAAACCTACGCTAAGCGGAAAAAAGATGGAGCTACTGTAATTTTAAAAATCTCAGTTACAATCTAGAATATGTTGTAACGCTGGTGCCGTTGTCAATGGACATCAGCCGGGAAGGGCGATTATGCACGTTTCTGGCAATCTTTGTAAAATAGTTGTACCCCACCCTGGGTGTATCTGGGCCTCTAGACCCTTTCCCAGTTTCCCTGGTGTGAAGTTCAGGTGATTGTTTCCATTTAAATCTACTTAAGTGTCATTTTCAGGACAGGTTAATAAAGAATTGGGTACTCTACCCACTGCATCTGGTCATGGCTAGCCAGCGACGCTACAATATTGTGTCATTTCTCGTTTATCTGGTAGCGAAGGATATATTGAGACCAACGTAGCAATGATTAAACAAGTTAAATGAATTAGTGACATGTAATAACGCAAATTGAAGAATGCAATCGAGTAATAATCACTGAAATCGCAAAACGCAATTCCAATACATTATCATACGTTAATTTAAATGCCGACTAACATTTTGCAGGCCTCAAACCTTTCGTTAGTTTGAGATTACGATAATACTACATGTCAAACTGACTGTAAATACCGATCCCTCTGTGTCTGTTGTATTCGCGAACATAAAATTGAAGCCCGAAGGAACAGCAAGCAACAGAAACACACTTTACTTCTAACTATGAGTTCGCATTCTCTATTTTATTTTGACGTCATATAGCCAATTTTTAAAAGTAGTGTCAAGTAGCACGTTACAGTTTCCGAGCAACTTGCTTACGCACCTTTTCCACAGAAGTAAACAAATACAGGATTTAAGGAGAACACACCACTAATAGTCTGTAGCACAATATTTCTGTACTGGCATTTAAAATTTTATTATCTGTACTTTGAGAAATATGCATTTAACAGGTTAATTTTCAGAGGTGGAAAAAACCTCACATAAAACATTATTGTATATTTGAATGCTTGTCAGAGCTGAACAACTGAAGATAGGAAGGACTTTGGCAAAAGTAAGCACTCTCCAAAACACAAGGTCCAGGCACAAACAATTACTGTTCAAGCCTGAAATCCATAGATCTGTCATCTACAAAATTCAGATGGCCATAAATTATAACACAATCCTCTTCATAGGTGGGTCTCTTTAGGAAGAAAAAAATGTAGATATGCAGATTCTTATTTTTGCCTTAGTCCACACTAGCAGCATGTGTCCCACTGGTGTTATTCTTATGCATCATTTCAAGGACAGGGTGTGAAGTCCTTTTGCTGCCGCCGCCGCTGCTGCCGCCGCTTCCTTTGCTGTGTTAGGATCAGGGAGGGAAAAGTTAGTTGCAAGTTCATCATCATCACGTCATACATGCCTTTCTGCTATCAGGGTAATGCCCAGAGTGCTTTCACTTTCAAAAGAGCAATGGCACTCACCGGTGACTATCTGCAAAAAAATGTTTCAAACAGCGGAAGGGTTTTACTAGCACCCTCATTAGTGTGCCTACCTTTCCTCTCTTCCTCCTTTTTCCGTGCTGCCTCTTCTCGTTGTTTTCGAATGATCGCCAAACGCGCTAGGTCAGCTTTAGCTTGATCCGTTTTCCCTGCTAAATGCATTTTCATATACCTCTCCTTGGCTTTCTGCTTTTCTATTTCTTCTCTGTAAGGTAAAAAAGCTAAGACTTAATGTCTTGACTTCACACACATTTTTAAAAAGTACACACACACACACGTACGTGTCTTATACAGCTTATGAACAAAATTGTGTAAATTGCCACTGTCTTCATGATGCTTACCTTTCTCTTCTGGAAAGCTGTCTCGGTCCTTCTAACTCAATATCTGTTACTTTCTTTGACTTCTGTGCTACACGGTTGGGGTTCTCAATGTCTATCAGACCTTCCACACCCTTCCGCTTCTGCAGAGCACCAGGAAACAACCTGTCAGCTTGCAATTTAACTTCTCCAAACATCAAAACCATTAGCTGCTTGACCAGGACACCAGTTTCAAGCAGGCATCCATCACACAAAATACACTTAAGATGGTTGAGACAGGAGACCACTGGCAGAAATTACCTGTGTGCCTTCATCTTCGCTCTCCTCAGAACCAGACTCTGGGCGTTTCTCCTCCACCTGACCATCACTTAATGCTGCTCCTTCTTCATCATCATCCTGATGCTACAATCAGTTTTTGTTTTAATTAATATATATATTTTTTCCTACAACCAAATAACTTACTTATAATGAACTGAGTAAAACCACAAACACAAGCCAAAATAAATATTAAAAATGTACTAATAATAAGGGTTACTGTATATGCAAGACATAAATTGTGACAAAAGGTCACTGGTATTACAATTAATACGTTCGTGAAAACACTGTTCACTCGCGTCGTAAAGGTTTGTTTCTATTGAGACTGAATCAAGTCACTTTGGTGTGGTGTTGAAGGATTTGATGTAAGTAACAAAAATCTGTGGTGGTGGTAATCAACATGTTTTCGATCAGAAGCTGTTTCGCCTGCTTCTAAATAAAAAGAACGTGTAACATATACAACTATAAAGGTGGTTTTGTTTTCAAAGCATTGGTTACACGTGGATTTGGCTACATACAAGAGAATTTACCTTCCTACGCTCTTTCTCCGCTTTCATCTGAGCATCAATCTCTTCGGGACTGGTGTACGTCCTCACTCGCCCCTTGTGACCACCTTTTCTACCTGCAGTAGTAAATAGCTATTTTAGGTACACTGTCATACTATAGAAGTTGACAATATCTGCTGCGTGTAGTCACAGTGATCGTTTTAATGTTCTGTATAGACAGTTAACACTATCAGATATGAAAAAAGTATGCCTTCACGGCAAGTATGTACAACCTATCACAAATATACCTAACGCGTCGTCGATTTATGTAAATATGATTAAATATATCGTTCTCTAAAGATACTGATAGCGATATCTACCGCCACGACTATAAAACTTGTCTTCTCAATTGACGGATATCGGCAACTTAGCTAGCTAGTAAGCGTTACAGTATAGTTAAAAATATAACTTTTAATGGTTCTTATAAGTAAGCAGCAGTGTCTGTACATTTGTATGATCCCTTACCTCCTTTGGGCATTTTGCTAAACGTTATTACCACTGCAAACCGTGAAGACAAAATTAAGGTATAAAAGAAAACGCCGTCTTCCTTCCCCGCTACACTACAACCGAAAGCTGGGAAAATACAGCATGCAGCGGAGAAAAAAAATAGCTATCTGCTTATTCTCCTTAAAAATAAACAAACATTTTAAAATTATATATCAAAAAATCATGTAGAATAACACATGCCAACACTTATATTTTATGATACATCCATAAACACACAAAATTAAAGATTTAAACTGAAATAAAAAACATCGACATTTAATATCTCTGATTTATTGCTCAGGCAAATCTTGGTTAACTAACCTGATGCAATACGCCAAAACCGAGGATAATTTTTTTAAGTGATACTGAAAACAATGGGGTTACTAAATATATTAAAACGGACATTTTTTGAGTATTGACAATATTGTTAATTTATTTCCTTTTGCCCAAAATGGTTTGCCTAAATGTGTTTAATAGCCTATCACTCGTGTATTTCATGAGACAAGTAATAGAGGACCCCACAAATCCACTGGTGATGCCATAAGGAAGCGACAAAGAGAATTGTAGCAAGCGTTCGGTACAGTGTGTCGGTGTTATTTTATTGTGAATTATAAACCAATGCCAAAAGTGAAGAGGAGCCGAAAACCCCCTCCAGATGGATGGGAGTTAATTGAGCCTACTTTAGACGAACTTGACCAAAAAATGAGGGAAGGTGAGGCGAAAAGTTACTTTTATTACCAACGCACTAACAAGCTAGCTAGCCATCGAATGTTATTACAAAAGTTGTTTATGAAAGTATGCATTCAATATTTTTGTTCATATTTCCACAGCTGAAACCGAACCACACGAAGGCAAGCGAAAGGTCGAATCTCTCTGGCCAATATTTAGGCTCCATCACCAGCGAAGCCGCTATATTTTCGACTTGTTTTACAAACGAAAGGCCATAAGCAGAGGTTTGGATGACCTATTCACGTACAGTTTAAATCGGCGTGATAAAATAATTTTATCCTTGCTACAGTTGTAAGATGGATTGAAATTTCATTTGTAGTAAGTATATTTTCTGCCTATGTAATCAACAGAGCTGTACGAATATTGCATTAAAGAAGGATATGCAGACAAAAATCTCATCGCGAAGTGGAAGAAACAGGGGTATGAGAATTTGTGTTGCCTGCGCTGCATTCAGACCAGAGACACCAACTTTGGAACAAACTGCATATGCCGAGTGCCGAAAAGCAAGCTAGAAGTGGTGAGTGATTTAAATGTTTTTTTAAATCGTAAAAAAAAAAAAAAAAAAAAAATTACGATGGAGGTCCGTAAGAAATTAAAATGAATCAGTCTGTAATGTGCACAGAATGTGTTTTTTTCCGCCTTTTTAGTATTGAGTAATCTAACATTTTGCATACGCGTATCCTAACTAAAACTACATTTCTGATTAAATAAATTTTAATCAAATTATGATTTATGATTATCAAGAGCATTGTTACTAACTATATATTTTTTTACACAGGGCAGAATTATTGAATGCACCCATTGTGGATGTAGAGGATGTTCTGGCTGATTTTTTTCTTGTTTTGAATGGGACATCGGGGCTCATGCAACAAAAATTACAGCTGAGCGCTTTCGAGAAGCCTGTATTATAGTAGTAATACTACCATTCCAGATTTAGATCCTTAATGTATGCTGTGATGGTCATTGTAAAATTTATTTCATGGATGGTTTTTTTTGTTGTGTACTTCATCATTCTTGTTATTTTAAATAAAATTGTGGTTCTATAAACTTGTGTATTTCCAGCCATGTTAATCAGTTTTAATGTTTCATCCTAACTGCAGTGTTTATGGAGTGAATGGCATCCTTCATTGATATTGCAAGGTCCGTGTCCCATTTTGGGCCCCTAGTAGCAATTTTCCAGTGTGGTTGTGTTGCCATTTAAATCTTAAATTTACACACACAAGAATTAACGACATCTTTTTTTCCCCCCCATTGGTTCTCAATAGTTGTATAACATGTCTTTATAAAGGCATTGTATACAATGTCATTAATTCAATTATTTGTTGATGAGGTACAGCATTTTATACAATGTTAGTACGGTTAGGAGCACAAAAAGTAGGTGTCCAGCACTTCATAGTGCAGGGGTAGCCAACCACGGTCCTGGAGGGCCCCAGTGGGTGCAGGTTTTTCTTTCATAAAATTTAGTCAATTTAATTTGCCCACTGTCTTAAATATCAGTTACATCATTGTTTATCTTTGTTCTCTATGATAATTTGTGTTTGGATTTAAATGATTGAACATGAGACTTGTGCTTTATCAGTAACAATTATAAAGCACACATTACAATTACTAATTATTTGAATTGTCAATGAATAGCAGAAATAGGTGCCAATAACAAAGAATGCTAATTACCATGTCTGTTAAAACATGTTTAAAAAATTAAGCAACATCAGTAAATGTCATGCTTTTAGAATTTAAAACAAAGATTAACAATTACTGGATTAAGACTGTAATTATACAAAAAAGCCAATGTTTGACATTAAGATTCAATTAAAAAGAAAAAACTGGCTGAAGCAAAAATTTGCACCTATTCCTCCAAGACTGTAGTTGGCCACTCCTGTCATAGTGGTTACTTCTATACTGCTCTGCGGTTTAATACACTGTTAGTTCAGATAATCTGCAGATACTTGCTTTTGTGCATAGGGGCAAAATAGTACTCTATAGCAACAGGAAACCAAGCTTGATACAGCCATATACACCAGTAAGCATTACACTAAAGTTTATTGTTGATTATCACTTTGTATACAATACACAAAACATCAACATTATGTCATTCATTTGAAATTAAGCCCAGGAAACAAGATTCAGTGGTACTTCCTCCACTGGTCATGCTCTGAAAGAATGAAAAAGGCATATTCACTTAGGACAGAAAACATAGATACAGCAGTATTGGGATTTTTCAATCAGTGCAATACTTTTCATAAAACAATTAAGAGTTGCTGATTCTGTACGAGCAATACAACGTATATAGTCCAGTTAGTGATTCACAAGAGATTCTGGTCATTACTTGACTAAATGAAGGTGACAGCAAGTTTAGTTTTTTGTCTTCCAGTTTGATACAAGTATTTTTTTGTAACCACCAGTTACATTAATACTTAGAACAGCTAAAAAATTAAAAACACGAGTACTTTATGACTCCATTTAACTGTTTGACTTAATTGTCATAAAATAATAGCACGTGTATCCAGATTATGCAGACAGCCGCAGCTATCTGACAAAAGGCTGGTTTCTTTATCATATAAAATCAAGGCTAATTTAATAAATCAATTTATAGGGACTTCTGGTGAAATTTTGCCATTACTCACTGATGTGGTCATGCTCCCAGACATAACTGAGTATCACGTAACCAGTCAGGAGCATTGCAATGCCTCCAATGCCACCTTTCTTCACGTTGATGTACTTGTTGAAAAATCGGTCATGTCCTGAAATCACAAATTATCAAATTTTAAACGAAACATAATTATGCATACATGGAACCAAAGCGGCAATAACTGTGCGCTCGGTTGCACTGACGTTTCGAATACAATCTCACCTCGCCGAACAGCAGAGAGGATACCGTTAGGCGTGAAGTCCCTGGTACCGGCCCAGGACGGAAGCTCGCCCAGCTTGACATCAAGAAGTCTCTTCTCTGACAAGGGCACTGAAAAAGCGGTTCCAAAACGCAGTTTCGTCAGTATGAATCAAATACATTACAAGACACTATGCACATGACAGCCTACAAAACAATGAAATGTTCAAACGGCGGCTGGGAACATTTTGTAATTGTAGCAATAAATATTGCTGCAGAGCGGTTAATGAAAAACTGGTAAATTGGTGACGCAACAACCGGTGTCTATCTGTTTATCTATTTGCTTAAATAGAAATTAAAACTAATGTATTTGAAACAGAAACACAAAAATCTCTTGGGACAACTAATCATTAATTTAGCGCACGCTTCACTGTCCTTAAATATATCGCTACCTCATCTTGCTTAGATTCGAAGGGACTTTAAATATTCTTGCATCCGTCCTTACGAATTTTAGAATAACAATTAGCTAATCCCTAGTAACCTTACACAGAATTTATGTAGTTTGGTTGTTGATACATATCAAGCGTTAAAAACGCCATAATAAGTATGTTATCATTAACCGTGTGACATAAATTTTCAGAAAAAGTCCAATAAAAACTGATATACTTAAAATTATTGCTTAGTTCTTGCGGCAAGGACACTAAAGACCTTGACTAGGAAAGAATACGGCTGAAATAGGGCCTTCATAAAACGACTGATAACAATAATAAAAGTTACGTTTAAACAACACAATAATTTTTTCGTGCTAAAATGCACCAATATAAATGACAGTTTAAAGTTACATAAGACTTCTAATGCTATATTGCGTTGATAACTTAACCTTACCGGGTCTATCGGCCATCTTGGTCACTGCTTATTCAGTTCGACTTCAAGGGAATTGTGGGAACAGAATTGACACTAAAGCATTTCGGGACTGAGGTCATGGGGAAAGTAATGTGCCATGTTGGGAGGTATATGGCTGTATAGGTGCATAATATAAATACTACTTACAAGACCAAGCATTGTTTATAATGTAATATATAAAAATCCTTTATAAATTAGTTGTTCATAAATGAAAATCACAGTTAATAATTTGGTGAGAACATACAAAACAATAAACGTTTTCTTACGAGTTTAGTGGGTATATTCGTTTTTAAATTCTAAACATAATTTGATTTTATATTTATTCGGTATTGAATAACATGTAATATGATAATGAAGACAGCCCGAAAGCCACATTGTTCAGTAATAAAGGCGCAAATGTTTAAATCTGTTCATGACCCATAATAAATACAGGAAAATACAGCTGTATTAAAATACAGTGATCAAAACGATAAAGGGGACAGGGACTCACATAAAAACATCCTTGTTATGGGTGATATTTGTAGTTAATATAGAAAAATAAAAATATCAAACACGGCTACGGTCAAAAGTCCAAAAAGATTCGCGGTGCAGTGTGGGATAGCGGAGGAGCAGGTGAGGAAGCACCGAAAGATGGTGAGTGAGGAAAAGAAATGGGCAAATTTCCTTTTAAATGAAAGCCATTAGTTCTAAAAAAAAAAAAATTATTATTTCATGTAGTGTATATTTCCTTACTGTTTGCGGAGTTTTACATTTTGAGGCCCTGTTGAGAAGTCATGAGGAAATACATGTTATAAATTAATCTTTTTTTTTCGTTCGCTACATTTTTAGCTGGAGGAAGCTGTTTGTTATCACGTTACTCTGCCGCAGACCTGGAAAATGGAGGCAGTACGCTTAAACAAGGACCCATATTATCAGCTATAAACTGGAATAGCTTGGTTTATTGTTAGTGACCGATATATATTTATACATGTACACACGTAGATTATGTAACGGGCGAAAAGAACATTTTTTTTTGGGGGGGGGGAAGACTAAATCGATACGAGGTCAACATGAACATTGCGTGTAGCACTATAACCGGTCTAACAAAGTGTTTTATACAGTAACGGCAGTATGTTTTCTCCTATCCAGAGACATCAATAATAGGGCGACGAATTTAAACATTTTTTTATGGAATTGAATTTTGTTTATAACATGTAAATACTAACATTTGTTTTTTGCTAGCAAGCTGTATTCTACAATTAGTTTTGCCAGCAAACTGTCTGGTTAATTAAAGTAATTGCCGGTGCAGTCGGTGTGTATGGTAATATTCAGCTGTCATTCATAGTTGTTGCATTGACTGTTTTATTAATGAACTATGGTGTCTTTGTCTATACAAACCAAAACGTGAGATAACAGTGGCTCATACATTTATATGGAATTGTAAGAACGAAGACCTAGCTATGCGTGAAGTAATTTTAAAGATAAAACGAATTTTAACATTTAAAATGGACCTTACGGGGGGAAAAAAAAAACCTACATTTAAATATATCAAAAACATACTGAAGACTGTGTTCAGAATAGCGTAGCATACATTCTTAGGCAATATATATGTAAGAGAAGATGTTCATAGTTAAGTAATTTCTTTACCATGTATGCAAAATGGCTGTGTAAATATTCTTTTTTGACAGACAGTCATAGGACTGAAAACCATAATCAAAACTGAATATTACATGTTGACCTTATGCTGGCTTTAAACACTTATGTATAGACTCTGCTGAAACAGTGATGCCTTTTTAAACTTAAGACAGATGCAGTCTGATTATGTAATGCACCTACTGTTTTATTTGGGCTTAGTTTGATATACAGTAAAGGTACTACAAAGGTAATTAGCTTAATTGTGGGTGTAGCAGTGAATAGCACATGGTCCCTATTAATTAAAAGTCTGCGTATGTAGGAGAGTAAGTACTGGTACAGTAAAACTCATGTCCTGTCAGGACTAGGGTCTGATTAGTTCCCAAGGCATGGCTGCAGGTTTTTAGATGTACTACCTAATCTTCTTGTATGGTAACTCTTGAGTGGGCTGTGGCTGTGCAGGTTTCAACCCCAGCAATGTTGCCCACATTAAACTTACTGCAGTAAGTTTAATAAGTTTTCTTTCCTTTTTGTTGTAGGATGTCTTTCTGATGATACGGCGTCACAAGACGACCATTTTCACTGATGCCAAGGAGTCCACCACTGTCTATGAGTTGAAGCGCATCGTAGAGGGCATCCTCAAAAGAGCACCCGAAGAACAGAGACTCTATAAGGCATGCAAGAGGTTTTCAGAGGTCACGCCTAGGACACACTGAGGTGCAAGGCATTTGGGAGTCATACCTTTACACTAAATGGTTTATTTTGTTTCTCTGTGCTTCAGGATGACCAGGTACTGGATGACAGCAAGACCCTAGGGGATTGTGGATTCACCAACCAGACAGCTAGACCCCAGGCCCCTGCAACTGTAGGACTGGCATTTCGTATTAGTGGTCAGTCAACTTTGTTCTCAGCACTTCCTCTGCTTTTACTTTGCACTGTGTTTCATGTAGTATACTTATATGGCATGGTGCTTTATTTAAACCATATTTGTCACATATGCGTGTCTTATATTTGTCTCTATAAGTTCAGCATTGTTTTAACTGCTGAAAGTTATGAGTTTATAACCTTGTTCTACTATCTTTGTGCTGGCTCATGCAGATGAGGCGTTTGAGCAACTTCGTATCGACCCCTTCTCCAGCCCCCCTGAGCTTCCGGACGTCATGAAGCCGCAAGACTCTGGCAGCGCTGCCAATGAGCAGGCCGTTCAGTGAAGGGCGGGTGGAGCAGGTTGGGGGGGGGGGGGGTGCTTTTGAGAGGTGCCAGAGAAGATCAGTGTGCTTGATGGAGGGGAGCAAGTAGGTGTCTGTGTAGGAACCCCCTCCACATACCTCCTGCTTGCAATATGACAAATATTATATGATGTATTAACCCTATGCCCTCACCCCCCATTATAGACACTGTGTCCGCCTTAAGACACTCGCACACAGGCACACATGAATGAGGAGGGTAAATTTCTGACAGACTTCAGCCTAAACAAATGTCTCAGCTTGTCATTGAGATTAGAGTACGAGGTGTTAATGACATTTATTTTGATCAGTATCTATCTTGCTACATTGTGCATTTGCGAAAATTTGGGCTTGGAGGAGGCTATCGTAAAATTTTTATAGGGCTTCCTTTGCCACTTCAAATTGCTGTTCTGTATTGTTGAGTGTTGCCCTAATAATAATAATAATAATTATTATTTGGGGTGGAAACTTCAGGTGGAACATTTAAGGATGGGGCATGTATATGCTGTGGTGTTAGCCTTAGAGAAAATATGCATGAATTTATTAACAATGCATAGAAATGGATTGTAGATAGATCCTCCATGTACAACTGCAAACACTGTTCTAATGACCTTACACCGGAAAATGGTATTTTCATAATTGAGCATAAAAAAATTTTTTACATGTTTTACATGCCTTTTTTAATTAGTTCTCCTTTGGAAATAATATATTATTTGTACTACTGCAGTTTTGAGTTTCTTCCAGTTTTACTCCCCTTTGGTTCATTAGACAGGGACTCCATTTATGTAAACTGTTCTGGTTTGAGTACTGTTTATAGCATTGAAACTGTCGCCCACAATATACATTTGCGATTTCACAAACTTTTGTGCTAAAACCAAAGGTGAAGTTATAAAAGGTTCTGTTCAGTGTTTGAGTGCAGGTTTGAAATAAAGGGTGGGTTAACTGGATTATTGTAACTCTGTGCAAATAGGTGCACTGTAGGGGTATAGTACTAGTTGCAAGGTTTTTTTTTTTTTTTTTTTTTTTTTGCACACTTAATAAGAAAAGCACATATCAAGAGAGGTCTTTTCTGAATCACGAAGTTGTCAAAAGACTGTTTAAAAAGAAAAACAAAACCAGTAACAAAACAGAATAAAAACAACTGTTCTTTTTCACTTAATGTTTATATTTTCTTGTGTATAGAGTATCATTTCAATCGTTTTGTTCATAGAGTTCATCAAAAGTTGCACTGTTCTGAATAAAATTTACTCTTGTAGTTGAATTGGATTCCTTTGTGCACCTCATTAACTATTTTGCAGCCTTATTATGCATTCATTTAGTTATTTTGTTAAGCAATCCAAAGTAATTGTTATATTTTAAAAACATTACTGTAAAATGCTAAAAACCTGAGTATACTGAAAACATTCTGAAACCCGAGATAATCCTTTTTAACAATGTCAGGATTCATTGGAGCCATTTGTTAAGTTCAAGTGAACCAAGAACTGATTCATAATGTTTTAAGATTGTACACTTTGCATTTTGTTTCCTGGAATATGTTCTGTGTCCCTCAAGACAATTATCTAGAATAAGTAGTTCTATAAAAAGTGTGAATTAGTTCATAAAACAAGCATAGTTGATAGACTGAATGCAGCCAGATAGGCAAAGGCTGAACA
Source organism: Chitala chitala (assembly GCA_025773905.1). Lineage (NCBI taxonomy): Eukaryota > Metazoa > Chordata > Actinopteri > Osteoglossiformes > Notopteridae > Chitala > Chitala chitala. Next base: position 6,578,345 of record JABJVR010000038.1, on the reverse strand, counting down.
AACTAGTTGGAATGTTTCTGTTGATAGTTGCAAATGTTGCATAAGCAGTTTACGTGAAATTAACTTCCAGAGGTAGGATAGCAACGTTTGCAAACTTTTATGAGCGCAAAATATACTGCTTTTGTCAAAATTTTCTAAAGATTGATTATACGTTTTTGCACATATTAGCTAAATTAATTTATATATTATGTTGAAATATGAAGTATTTCTCACGATGTCAGCTGGCTCGGCCCGCTGTTGTGATACTCCTCACAGTGATCACTTATACTCGATGTAGTTTCATATGGCTCCACAGAGTGGCGCTATTTAATAAACTCCGGTGTCTGAAAACATTAAATTTTAGGATCTACGGTAGGAGAAGCGTTACGATTTTGAGAAAGTTGGTGAAAAACAATTAACGGTAAGCTGAACTGCACAACGAAAGGATTTTGTTAAATAACTACAGTTTTAACGAAATGTAGTTTATTACCATGTTAACTGGACGTATGTCTACACATTCCACTCAAATTTTGAATAGCATCTTGTAAAAGTGTATTCCAGTTAACGCACAGACGTTTTTAAACACCTTTTAAATATGCATTTGTCAACGGTTTGGTATTACATACTTTCAATTGTATGAGTTGCTATTAAATATAAAACCGCTGTCGTGAATTTCTGGGATATGATTGTTTAACTTTCAGCAAATCGGAACCACTGCAACACAAACAAAGGAAAGCTTACTCTGACAATTTATAGTAGACGAACCGTTAGCTCAAATCAGACTTGTTAATGTAAACTGTGACGGCATATTGGATGAACGACCGTATGTCATATATGCCGACAACTTTATTTATGCCGGTAAGGTGGAAGTTATTCCAATATTTATGGAGGGGGGTTGGGTAGACATACGGGAGTCATACAAGTCTATCTAACTGCCCCTCTGATGTCCTGCAGCATTATGACATACAATAGTGAATGTGTGGCTTCGGCTGGTCGGGCCGTTCTCGAAATGATGCAGTACGACTGGGAGCCGCTTTCTCACGGAGAACTGGACCAGCGACTGGACCAAGCAGTGGAGGATATTCTCGAGGCCGATCTCATCGAGAGAGCAAGAACCCAGATTGTTCCTGTGTGTTTATCGCAGTTCCAGCAGGCTCAACAGATACCGCAAGCTCAGTTATCAGAATCGTCCGAGCAGCCCGAAGAACATGTGGAAATACAGTCAGATTCAACAGACCAGGATAACACAGTACGGGTGTGTGTTTTCAATGGACTGTAAAAAGCTAGTATTGAGACAAGCTGGAAAATAATATATTCCTCTCTCATTCAACAGTTGTTGCAGGGATCATGCATTTCATTTTAAACCCAAAGCAGCACTTACATATCAGGTAATCTCTAATTGTTGCAGTACATCACAGAACTTCTCAAGAACTCAGACTCCAGCTACAGCAAGAGCAGACTGACAGGACGGGCTCGTCTCTCCCTGCCTCACACTGTCCAGCTGTCTCTCACCCTCCTCTCCAAACGCCTGAGCTACCGATCTGTCTCTACTCGCTTCCGACTTGAGAAAGGAAATATCCACCGGATCTTCTTCTCCTTCTGTGACCGAGTGAATGCACTTCAGGACCGACAGATAAGATGGCCAACAGGTCAGCTTTTCTAAAGGCTTTTTGGCACGGTTAATTACATTACCTCACTGGTTCTTTACGAATGCTTGTGATGGTAGTGTTATACTCCTTTGGTGTGTGACTTCTTGTGTCAGCACAGCAAATTCAGTGTACTGTTCACACTTTATGTTACAGTACTGCAAGTACCAGCACATATAATTAATTTAACCAGAGTGGATTACCAAATATATGAATTGCCTTAGAGCAACGTTGTTTTGCAGAATGCTTGGCTGTATAAAAAAAAAATTAAGTGAATATTGAATTAGGAATGAAATTATTGAATGATAAAAGTACTAATTCACCTTGCTGTCTGTCAAGGCCAAGAGGCAGAAGCGAATGTGGTGCCCTTCACAGATGCCTTGCAAGGAGCTGAAGCGTTGCAGAGCGCAGACTTCCCCAGAGTGTTTGGCGTCCTGGGACACACTCGAATACCCATACGGCTGCCTATTGGCAAACAGGAGATCGGGAAGGGACCGCTAGAAATAAAGAGAATTAAAAAAGAGGTACATCCAGACGCATGGCTGAACTTGGAGCTGGTGTGTGATAGCCAGGGCAGATTTATACACTGCAGAGTCAGTCGAGGCTCAGACAGGGACAAAGCCGGGGCCCTGAGAGAGCAACTTCGTGAGCATCCGGACTTGATGCCTCAAGGCTCCTTCCTGGTTGCCCGGCTGGGTTACCCGCTTTCGGCCAGGATACTTACTCCATTTCCCACGGCCTGTGGTGCAAGAGAGGCCTACAATTTGACCCTGGAGGGTCACCTGAATGTCCTGGACCAGGCCGTGGCCGAGCTGAAGACTCGGTTCAATAGGCTCCGGTATTTAGACATGGGAAATTTTGAGAGGGCAAAGGCTGTAGTATTGAGTGCATGTATATTGCACAATGTGTTTTTGGGGATAGGAAACAGGGTGACACCTGCTAGCATGATAAAGGAGGATGAGGATGAGGAAGAGGGTGAACAGGAAGAGGATGGGACAAGAAAAAGGGATCACATTGTGGGCCTTCTTTCCAGGATTGAACTGGGAAGCATTTAAAACAATGGGAGGAAATGACAAGGTGGTGGAGGTGATGTCAATGACAGTGCTGCTGAAATATTTCACAGATGAGCCTCTGTACTTCATTATTACATTAATAATATCATGACAGTTTTGGCACTCTTAAGTCAGCTGAAAAGTCTGGTGAATTTTATTTACAAAAAAAAAAAAAAACTTTAATAACTTCTAAATAGTTTGCTGCTGCTTAACAGAACCAGTGTGTACAAACCCACACAAAAAGGAGTCATTATTTATAAAATACTTTAACAAATACATCACAGGTTAAAACAGAGGCGTATGTTTCTTTTTTGGGCATTGGATCAACTGAAGCTTCCCTTTAATTGAACTTCCTGTACTTGTGCTGTTACACCTATAACACCTGATTTTAATATGTACTCTACATTCATATAGGAATACCCTTCACTGAAAGACAAACCTATGGTAAAGCAACATAGTAAATTAATCTTTAGAAAATTACATTTAAATTCATAAGCAAAAAAAAGTTATAGTCTCAAAAACAAAACTCTGGGACTCAAAAATAAGCTATTCATGCACAAGCTGAGGTGGAGGGCTTCTTATTCAAAAACAACAATATTAAAACCACAGTGACTGCTAAATCGCCATGTGAGTCAAGTCTGATTATCCGCTACTTTCTTTTGGCAACTGTGCGTTAGGGTCATCGGCCAAGCTTGAGATGGCCTTGGCCAGATTATTAATGGCTTCTATCTTCCGTTCCTCCAGGGCCTTCTGCTGTGTCCACAGGTTCATTTTCCTCTCTTGGAGTTCCAGATACAGCTGCAAGACGTCCTGAGGGGGTCGGGTAGAGTAGGGGGCTGTGGGCAGAGTGGGGGTGGGAAGGATGGGAGCAAAGCGCTTGCTGGCCAGCGACCCCCCTGGTTTGGCCACGTTCAGTTTCGCCTTCCGCTGTGCTTTAGCCTCCTCCCGGCTCCTGGCCAGGACCTCGTGCATGGCTTGGAAAAACTCCCAATGGACGCTCTGAGCGCCAAGCCTCTTTGCTCTCTCTGCGTTTTTCCTGTACGTGGCCAGCATGTTCCTCCACTTCAGGTCGCACTCGTAAGCCTTGACCACAGTGTCCGGGCTGCCAGCCTCCCTCAGGCTGCCCGTAACCCTCTCGGCCACCATTTCCCACAGCTTCTTCTTCTTGCACACGGGCTGGTCGAACTCTGCGTCCATTGAGAGCCTAGTGCGTACAAGCTGCCAGGTAGCCTTGAGGGTCCACACAAATTCTACAGGGGAAAAAAGAAAATAAAAATAGATAATGTGCTGAATATAAGCATAGCAAAATTAAATGCGTAATGTAGGCCACAGCGCAAAACCAGAGATCACAGCTATAAACCCATTGCATTTAAAACATGAAATAAGTAAATTGTTTAAAATAGTACAAAATTTTTTTTTTCCAAGTGGTGAAATGTTTTTAAAAGTTAAACAAACACATTGTAATTACCAGAACAGACCCACTTCATACACATAAATAATAAAGAAGTTGACAGGTATGTTATTTTGAAAGCACTGGGAGTACTGCAGAACTCTTCATAAAATGTTACTATTACGCACGTGGAGATCCAAAAACTTGTTTCAGACATACATTATCCATTATTCAACTGCAGGTTTAACACTTGTATGCCGAGCTGTTACTGTTATTACTTTCCAAACCTTAAAGTGTTAAACCATAAAACAAGCACATTATAAATCTATAAACGGATGTATTGTCTCCGTGACTAATATTGCAATGTAACGACCATTTATATAGCTTACCTCCTTTATGTTTATCATTACTCAAACTCGCAGACACGTTTGATGCATCAGTGTTGTTTTCAACACTTTCATTCGCGGTGGTTTCAACGTTTGCCATAGTTGAGCGTAGCTGGAAAGGAAAGACCGCTGGTAAGTATACGGCTAGTAGTGGATTTAAGCAACACTTGCGCTGCACCGTTGATTTTCTTTCTGCATCAACTAAATCGATGATTATAACAACCTTGAGCCAATGTAAGCGAGTGATTGAACGGAAGTAGATAAAGGCTTTTATAAATACTGCAGGGAAATGTAGTTTTCTGTAATAATTGTTTTCAAGCTGTTGGAAGATTTTATAAAATACTAACTCAAGTGTAGTCTGAGGAAGGTGAGCCTGGCAATGAAAACCTTAAGCATATTTAGAGAAGTTTCGGTTTTATAACACGTGTGCTTCAGTGCAGCTTTACGATTATCCACTCATGACACCTCGAGTCCAATAGAGCAAATATTAACACCGCCTTTCTGTCCCTCCCTCCTCGGCCGCCGTCTTCCTGTTTGTTATTTTGCTGAAATGGCGTTAGCTGCTAGCTAAGAAGATTTCGTTTGGTTTGTTAAAATGAAGCGGTAGGTAGAAGCACACTGCCAATGCGCAGAAATATAACGGCTAATGCGGTGATGATTTATCAGGAGTAAGAGGGAACCTATTCTGTGCGTCCTATTTTGGGGTTTTTTCGCTCGGCCTAATCGCTCGAATTGACTTTTTTCAGGGAGGCGAAGCGGGGTTGTTGAACTACAATTCCCTATATCGTCGCTGGGGCCTACGGAACGTAAATAGTTTTTTTTTGGAATGCTGGTTAGTTTAGTTTCATTTTGATCCGGCCATTCACGTCTCAGCAGAGTTGTGAAAACACAGGCACGCTTCGGCTGACATTAGAGAATGAACTTGCCGACAACACTGATAGAACAAAATTGTAAACAGTTTAAAAAAGGGATTAGGAACGGATCAAAATTTCCTTATGCAAGTTTCTCCCCTGCCCTTTCAATTGGCGTTATATAGTTAGGAGGCCTCTCAGATAAGTTAAAAGTTATGTAGAAATGCATTTAGTGCGTTACTATGGAGTTTATGAAAATGGATTATAGTTCAGGGGGTACACAAGCAGGTACCGCGGAATCATCACTGTCCTGGTGCCTATCTCAGCTGCAGAGAATAGAGACCTCACCAAAGGTGACGGCAGGGTCCAGGCAAGGTAGTGAAGGGAAGGGTCAGGAGGATGCAAAGAAGGATCGTGCAAGGCTGTGGCGGGCGCTGGTTGCCATTCGGACTCACCACACAAAAAGTGGGAGGTCAAGTATCAGCCGCTATCGTGTGCATGGTGGTCTGCCGCCTCTTTTGAAGCTACTCCGACGGCCAACATATGACAGGAAGACTCTGGACCTGGCCCTCAGCATCCTGGCCAATTGCTGCACAGAGAGTGAGACACGAGTGGAGGTGAGCAGCAGTACTAGCCTATAAACCTCTAGGCCCACTGAGCTGAATAGGACCGACTGTAGTGGCATCCATCTGTAACACAAGACTGTGTGATTAACGCCAATGGGCAATCCTGCGGTCTTCTAACCTCATTTGTCTGTGTCTTTGCCACAGGTTCGGAAATTAGGAGGGATATCAGTAGTGGGTGAGTGAAATATCGTCACACCATTTGATCCTGTGTTTGTGGCAGGTTAGTTGGTAGGGACATGCAGACCTGGTGATTAAAAGCTGGTGTGTGTATGTGTGTAAATTTTTCTTTGTAGTGGAGATCCTGAAGAATATCCTAGTGGAGACTGTGCAGAACCGAGCTGCTCGAGCTCTGGGTAACTTGGCCATTGATCCAGAGAACTCGGCACTCATCCATGCAGCAGGTCAGTTAAGTTCTGCTGTTCCTGCACATTGTACATTAATACACTTGTGTGTCCACTGTGAGTCTTGGAGAGCAGGTTGTAGTTGTCATGATGACAGGATGGTGTGTGTGTGTGTGTGTATGTATGTATGTATGTATGTATGTGTGTATATATATA
>JABJVR010000038.1:6560099-6571758 GCA_025773905.1 Chitala chitala | reverse complement strand
CCAATATGTCCTTTGCGAGTCTTTAAACTATAAAGCCCGTTGGTTTTTCTGCAACAACCGTTATTACACTAAAGGAAGCTTGAGTGCGGTGAAATACAGTAATAATAACAAAACAGACCCCGTATTTTTACAATGAGTACAACCTCAAGTAATTACCATAAATAACGAACAATACATTTATAGTGTATAGTGTGAACGAACTGAAAACTACTGCTGAATCCATTACCAAGGACACAGTGTCAGCGTTATTTTACTCATAACTTTGTCAAAATTACTATATAGGCATAGGCGAAAATCCCGGGGGGCAGGGGGGACATGTTGCCCCCCTAGAGTTGTCCCCCCCCCCACAGTATGTCACTGTAAACCAAGCTGTGTCATTTGTGTTCCCCTTAGGAATTGCTCTTGGGAAATATTTCCATTCATTGTGTCCCCCAAGAGTAAAATGAGATTTCCGCCTCTGTTTATAGGTGAAATGCGTACATTAGCCGCCCGCGCAGTTTTAAAACAGATGCAAAATAAAGCTTTTAAGTGCAGATTCAGTAGTAACATGTTTTGCAATGTTTTACCTTGTAATTCACCTTTCTAGTCTCCAGAACTGATACCTGCGCATCCCTTTTCACAGTTCCTGATTACAGTAACGTGTTCTGTGACATGCTGTTTATCCTCTCTCCTTTCAGATGTTTTGACATACAACCTCGCAACGTCCAAGTGCATAGAGGATTAAAGTTAACATAGGTTTTTCGTCTCATACGATTCCCCATCTCCACTCTCCTGTATCGACACGCCTCTCCTCTTCCACACGGACAGGATTAAAGCGCCGCGGCTCGACTCGGGACGTCAGCCGAAGGTACCGAGTCAAGGCCGTCAGCAGAGCGCTGCGTAATCGACAAGACCGGAGACGGCTAGATGTAGAGTGTCCAGCGGAAGACAACCTTAGGAGACCAGAAAGGAGACGAAGACTGGCAGGTCGACATTTGTCAGGTGGTGACACTGACCAACGGAGACATTCTGGGTCTTTCGGTTGAAGGTCTCCGGATGCAATCACGATACGAGCTGAATCCATGCACGACACGGACACTGATTGCCATCTGCTCAGGCAACTACAGCGTCGAGTCGTAGACTCTCCAAGAAACTGAGCTTTATTTTCGGTTATTTGACGAACTGATTGGCGACATTTTCTTATTTGAAGAAGACACCTTCGTGTCTTGCCTTTTGGTAGCTGGACACACCATCTGCAGATTTCAGCAGTTAGCCGGCTAGCTTAGCTGGTTTACTGACACCGACCACGCTACACGAGATCTCTCCCGGATCTCTGTGGGATTTAAATAAATCTTTTTCGCCTGGTAGCCATGCTATTGAAAACGTAACACAGCGTGACTGCTAATTAAATTTCGTATTAGATATTTCAGTTCTTATAAAGCTAGTTAGCTGCTTGGCTAACAAGGAAGGGGATCTCGAAGTATGTAGACTCTGCGGTCGTCATTGAGCTAACCTAACTGCACAGTCCGGAAAATATTTGCTCTGGGATGTTAATATCAGTATACATTTCATTCAGGAATGAAAACTGGTTGACGTTATCAGTGGTTAAGTAAAACGCAAATTACATATTCCAGCTCATAAGTGAATTGACAAATTACTCTTGTTCGTTTTTGTACACGATGACCACGACCGAGTTAATCGGGATAAATTCCAACATAAATGATAATCTTACCATAACTTTGAAAATATCTGAAATGTGTCATCTGTCTAAATAACCGTTTTGCACTTTTAATGCCACCAACATGAACAAATTGATTCAGATTCGTTATTGCACTCCTCCATGGGATAATATTAAAGTTTTTCCTATGGGTGTCGGATGGGCTGACTGCCGGAATATTTTGGCAACATTTGAAGGACGTAGGTAGATGCCTACTATATATTAACATTTAAATATCGTAGGATCAACTTTTTTTCTAACGAAAGAAAATAATGTAGCCGGATACGGCGGCTTTGCTGCTTTAAATCTCTTGAATACCAAACGCACTGCTGTGGTTAGATAATAGGATACAAATTTTAAGTGTTACATTTTGACTATTCAAGGAGGTGCTTTCCCGAAAAAAAAAAATGTTAATGTTGCCCTTATGGGCCTACCGGCATGATGACAATTTGCACAACGCCTATAAAGTCCTGCAAACAGCGTTACACAAAATGATTGTAATGGTAGGCCTTTATTTTATAACTCTCAATGAATGACAGATGCTGTGGGGTTTTTTAAGCGAACAACTGGATAAAAGGCTGCCAATGCATGTATTTGATTTGGAAGAGGAAAAATATTTTAAGTGTACTTTTGAAAGGTTTTGAGTATTTCAAAAAGCTGATGCAAACCGGCATTTAAAAATGTGTACCAACATTTTTTGTAACACTGTATAGATGTGTAGGTAGGGGTACACTGGACAGTGTTTTTAAACAATTATCTGGCAGTGCCATTTTTAAGAAATTTGTTTGCTATGGCTTTTTTAAATGGACCCAGACTGTTAGACTGGGCGAATTCACCTCCACATCTTCAGTTCAACAAATACGTCCTGACTGGCTACCGTCCGATATCTTCAGTCCAGGACTGCGTCCGAAGCCTTTTCTATCTACACAATGAACTGGGGAACATATACACGCACGGTGAGTGAGCCTTGGACAAGGAATAGGGTTACAATAAGTCATACTTGGAGTGCCTTTGGCTGTAAATTATAGCTGTCTAATTAGTTTTATCAGGGGGACTTTGGACTTGCATGTGTAGTCTTGTGGTTGTGTACAAAAAATGTGTTAACTGCTTTTTCTGTAATTCACGGGTTGAGTTGCATTTCTATATAAAGTTTTAATGTCGTAAGGTACAACATTTTCAAAGAACACTTGTAAAGTTGGAGATGTTAGTGGATTACTAAATGTGCAGCTATAAAAACAGCCACGTTAAGCGGCGAGGCGAACTGAAACGAGTGGATTAATTTAATTTGCTGGTAACCGTAGAAACCTAAGGGACCTGAAGCAGATCTTGGTTATTGCAATTTCGGGTTGATCCCTGCTTCACACCAACAGCTAGACTTTGGTCCTGTACAAATCGCGTTTAATATTAGGCAAAGCGTACAGTATAACACAGTATATGGCATGTAACAATTGTAACCTTGTTTAACATTTTGGCAAATTCCCTCAAAAATTCTTTACATAATATAAATTTAGAAAATACAGGGCAACTTTGTTCAAGTCTATTCAGAACTTTGTTTCAGGATATAGTGTTTAAAGCATTAGTATTATTGGGTTTGTCTGATACATAGAGTATGGACACTAGTTCCTTACATTAGTGGTTCTCAGAGTGGGATCCATGACACATGGCAAGGGGGTCCACAAAATAACTGATGTTGGGATAATGTAAGACATTCACGTGTAACAGTCGGGGGGGTAGTCTATAAGTTTCTCTTTTTTCATCTTTAAAGAGTCACTGGTCTGAAAAAGATTGAGAACCTCTGTCTTAAAACCCATGTGTTACGTGTTGTATGTGATTTCACAGGGTCAATCCAAGGCCATGGACTGAAAGTCAGTGTGATGTTGTATTAGCCACATTAAGCACCTCCCCTTAGTTATGCATTCCTGCTGTTTCCACCATTCGGAGGATGTGGTGAAAAGATTAAAATTTTCTCCCGACCTCAACATCCCTTTGCTCCCACATATGCATGTTTAAGTTTTGTTGCCTTGCCTTGTACACAAAGTTGTGGGTAAATTGCATCCTACCCCTCTGCCTTTCCTCCAGGCATTCCGCTGTTGTTCTTCATAGTGCTGCTCCCCTTCAACATCCCCTGGTCCCAGATCAGTGTCACCTGGTTGGGTGTGGTCCACTTCCTGGCCTGCTTATCTCCACAGCTGGGTTCCGTGGTCTACCACCTCTTTATGAACCATGAGGGTGGCGAACCTGTGTACCACACACTGCTCACACTTGACATGTGTGGCATTTGTATGATCAACACTCTAGGTAAGATGAGTCTCGATAGAGTGTTAGACTTTCAATCTTTAAAACCATGTTTGCTGTGGGCTGAGATGTAGATATTACAACAGCAAAAAGCAATAGTTTTTTGTTAATTCTTTCTGCTGTACATCTACTGTCAAAATTAAACAAACATTGTTTTTTTATGACTTGATGTCTATGAAGATTCTCAGTTGCCAGGTGAGGTTATCTGTAAGTTTAGTCATGTCAACTGGACTTCTTTCTCATTTACGCAGAAACTTTTCACCTTTTACCAAAAGCCTTCTTCAGTCTGATGGAAGTAGGGAAGATTCTATCACTATATACCTGTCAGGGTTCCTGGCCACACACCCATTCCAGAATAGACTCATTAGTGTAAGAAAGGTGAGGTTAGAGTCGTAAAGAATAGGGGGTCGCTATGTATGACGACCAGTGACTGAAATAAAGGGGTATTTGTTATGTATGGCCCTACTGATGGATGGATGGATATGTGAAAAAGTGTTGATCTTCCTTGGGATGGATGAAATAGCAGCATGAAAAATAGGAGACAGTTTGTGTCTCAATCCTCCTCCTCTAACAAAGGGTTCTTCATTTGTACATAGATGGCTTCCTTCACTCCTCTCTCAAACCATCTATCCTCTCTGTCCAAAATGTGGACATTCTTGTCCTCAAATGTGTCCTTTGTCCTTCAGATGGAGGTAGACTGCTGATTCTGGTCCCGATGAGTTGCTCCTCCGAATACATTGATACATTTGTTTGTGTAGCGGTTGTTTCGTTTCTCCAATGTAGAGTTCCGAACATTCTTCATTGCATTGGACGGCGTATATTATATTGCTCCTCTTCTGTTTTGGTGTCTTGTCTTTAAGGTGGAAGAGTCTTTGTCTTAGTGTGTTAGAGGGTTTGAAATGAACTGGTATTTGGTGTTTCCTAAAAATCTTTTTTTTTTCCCAGTTTTTCTGATACTCTGGTCATGTAAGGGATGACGAGGTTCTTCTGTTGGTTTTTGGTGTCAGTTCTATCCATGGTTCTAATGTATCCAGAAGATGCCTGCTAAAGGCCCACTTAGGATATCCAAACTCCTTAAGGGCTGTCTTCAGGTGTCTGTCCTCCTTCCTCTTACCTTCTGTGGAGGTGGGGATGTTTTGTGCCCTATGGTGCAATGTCCTAATGACCCCTAACTTGTGTTGCAATGGATGGTGGGAATCAAACAACAGGTACTGTTCTGTGTGCGTGGCTTTCCGGTAAACTTCAGCTTCTAGGTTCCCATTGGTCCTGATGAGAACTGCACAGTCCAGGAAGGCCAGCCTGTTGTCTTTTGTGTTCCTCTCTGGTGAACTTGATGTTAGTGTCAATATTGTTGATATGGTCTGTGAAGGCCTGTACTTCATCAATCCTGGGTTTAACCCAGGTGTCATCCACATACCTAAACCAATGGGTTGGTGCCATCCCTGGGAAGGAGTTCAATGCTTGGGGAACTCATGGCACAGCCGTGTCTCTGTCTATAGAATCACCTTGGTAGGCAAAGTAGGTGGTGAGGAGCAATATAATATACGCCATCCAATGCAATGAAGAATGTTCGGAACTCTACATTGGAGAAACGAAACAACCGCTACACAAATGAATGTACCAACATAGAAGGAGCAACTCATTGGGACCAGAATTGGTAGTCTACCTCCATCTGAAGGACAAAGGACACATTTGAGGACAAGAATGTCCACATTTTGGACAGAGAGGATAGATGGTTTGAGAGAGGAGTAAAGGAAGCCATCTATGTACAAATGGAGAACTCTTCGTTAGAGGAGGAGGATTGAAACACAAACTGTCTCCTATTTTTCATGCTGCTATTTCATTCATCCCAAGGAAGATCAACACTTTTTCACATATCCATCCATCAGTAGGGCCATACCTAACAAATACCCCTTTATTTCAGTCATTGGTCTTCATACGTAACGACCCCCTGTTCTTTATGACTCTAGCCTCATCTTTCTTACACTAATGCGTCTATTCTGGAATGGGTGTGGCCAGCAACCCTGATAGGTATATAGTAATAGAATCTTCCCCACTTACATCAGACTGAAGAAGCCTTTCGGTAAAAGGTGAAAAGTTTCTGCGTAAACAAAAAAGAAGTCCAGTTGACATGACTAAACTTAGATACTTTATGACATTACTTTGGTTAAATTCAGACTCCGTCATAACCAATATGACAGCTGTCCATTTGCCCTTTCATATAATGCTCAGATGATGACTAGCTGACTCTGAGATTATAGAGCCCGTACTCTTGCTCTTTGTACAGGTGCGTTGCCAATTCTGTACAGCACACTGCTCTGCTACCCCTTCATTCGCACCGTCGCCCTGCTGGTCTACATCTTGCTTTCGAGCTACGCCATTTACTGTGCCATTACGGCACGTAACAACGTGCGGCGGCTGCGCTCCTTCGCGTGGCAGGCTCTCTTCCGCTTCTCCTTCTTCGTGCTGCGCTGGGTGGGTGTGGGCGGCGGCAGCCCCACGTCCCTGCGACACTTCCTCACCATGGACTCACTGGCTGTGCTGGGGGGCATCATCAACGTTAGCCGTATCCCCGAGCGCTTCCGCCCGGGCCTCTTCGACTACTGGTGCAACAGCCACCAAATCATGCACGTACTGGTGGTTGGATCCATCCTCTACCTGCACTGGGGAGTGCTCGATGACCTTCTGTGGATCAACAGCTACCACTGTCCCCCCGACTGACACACATGGTACCTGGGTAACGGGAGACTTCAAGACTTAAAGGTTTTGGATGGGGTGGGTGGGGCTTGGGAGACTTTCAGATATAGGGCATTTTTGACACTCTCTTCTTTATTAGTACATACGTCCCTATATGATTGAATTTGAAGTTTGTCTGTGCATTCAGACCCGGAGGCATCAACCCATACAGTCTTGGACTCGTATCAGACGGCAAACAAAGCTAAAGAAAACAACTGCATGGGATTGTTTGGTCTATGCGTATCTGCAAAACCTCCACAAGCATGTACACACAGACCTGGAGTCTGTAGTGACCTAGAATTAGAATTACACCAGCTCTGACAACCTCAGTTACACTTATTCTAACCAGTTGACACCCCGCAGCAATAGACCCATCCTGCAATGTGCAGCCGATGTCCTGCGTGATTATAATTTGGCAGTGGAGTGTCAAAGACTATGACGACAACCTGAAACGAGAGGAATTATTTCAGCCTACAAATGAGATTGGCTTATCAATTAAATTTGCCAAGGCTAGCACTGCTCACTGGTGCTTGTCTTGGGTGGAAAACAGATGTGCACTAATGCAGATGCACTTATGCACAAGATAAGAAAATGGTGATGAAAGGCAAGTATGTGCTGATTTACCATTGGGCACGCAAGGTCCACTTGATTAATGCCTACCTGAAAACAAACTTGGTGAAGGATTTTATTTTCATAATCAGATGCAAATGAGTGACAAAGGGACTCTGGCTTGTGATATTGCTTGGTTTAGCCTTATATTTGCATTGAATTTTACTACACTCTAGACATTGTCCAGCATGACTGGTTTTACCTGTTCATGTTTCAATTTCATTCAGTTGCCCACTGTATACTGCAGTGCCATGACTGTACATTTACATTTCATTCCTGTGCTAAAAATTCAAAACTCAAACAGTAGGAGAGATTCAAGAATGCAGTTGTAGTTTACAGCAGGGCATTAATGAGCAAAATTCAAATGTTAATTTGAGACCAGTGTAGCATGCATTTTTCCAGTTCAGAATTTTTACTCTTATTATTTATATGCAGGTGAGCTGTACACGTGTTTCTTCAACTGATGCAGTTTTTTTTCTTCTCTCAATTAACTGCCTGTCTTAATGAGAGTTCTACTATAAAAGCAGTTACTAAATGAGTTGTGCATTTTTACAATGGTAGTAATTTTGTTACTAATTGGTTTAAGTTAATATAAATATTCCCATAAAACAACTTTGGCATTGTCTACCTCAGACCTTGAAAGATGTTTTTAAACATAGCCTTCATGGTTATGACTTTAACATGTAATGTCAGATGTGCGTTTTATTTATTTTTTAGTTAATTTATTTTATTTTTACTGAGGTTCTGGGTCAAAGAAACAAGATGTGCCACTTTTCCTTTGTCATCATTGACAGCGCTCACCCGCTTGTGTAGAAAGCAACGTATGTTCCTGTACCTGTGACATAACAACATTGGAACAGCCTCCAATCCCTTGGTGTTGCTGTACCCATATCAGGTTGCCTGCCAGGTTTACTGTAATAGCCACTTCAAATACAGTTAGTAGAATTGACAGGTCAGCAAGGAGCTGCCTCGGGGGGGGGTCAGAGAACTTAGTCTTGCTGCCAAATGGGCATGTGACTCCAAATGCTTCTGCGTTTGGCACGTTTGCACTCTGGACTCAACAGTACTGTAATCTGGAATATTTTGTGCTATACTGCTGCAAAGTAGCACAAAGCTCAGTTTTATTTTTGCCTTTTCTGTCACTCCATCTTTTTAAATGAGTTGTGATTCTTTGTGTGGATTTTTGTTTCCTTCCATGTAATGTATTTTTGATAAAGAAAGGTTGGCAAATTTGTTGCAGTCACAACACTCTTAAGTAAGCCCCCTCCCTCCTGACTGAAGAGAATTCCAGTGACGTATCAGATAACTTCAAGTTTTCGCCATTGGAATTTAATAGTTCAGACAATGGTATAATTGCAATACAAAGCACTTAAAAAAAAAAAAAAATTTAATTCACTTTAAAATGCATTTTATTTTATGATTTTTAGGTGAACACACCTCTGTAGTATAAAGGGTCTCTATACATGAATTCATCGCACATTTGAATTTGTTATACCTTACTATCATGAGAGGTTTTCCAAGGTAGGGAATCTGAAGTGTACCAGCTTCAATAAAAAGCTGCAGATATCTCCAACAACTGTCATCAGTGAATGTTAACTGTAACATAAGACCTTTACCTGTAATATGCATCTTCTGAATGCTTTCCTACCTGCCTTTTTGAAAGGAATTACCAGACACACTTCCTCTATTATTAGTAGAAGTACTGAACTCTGTAATAGTATAGTATAATGTGTAGCAATAGTACACAGAATTTGAACCTTTTCCTTTTTTTTTCCCCTTTGCTTTTATTGCAGCATGTCTATTGTTATTGTAGCCTCATGCGTGCTAAGGAGTTTAGCTCTCACTAGGCCAAGGCCCACAACTGAAATCAGATATGCTTCGGCACATAGTAATGTATCAAGAGACTGATTGTGGTACATTTAGAGGAAAAGGGCACATGTATCAATAAGTTTTTTTGTTTTTTTGTTTTTTTTTTTTTTTTTTTCTTGCAAACTGATGAAAATTTTCTAAAATATATAAAACTAGCTGGTGACTGTCTTATGACACTGGACATACATCCTGACTTTTATTTTTAAGGGCTTTAGGTCAGTATAAATACCTACAAAATAAAGTCTATACAAATACAATAAAAGGCGTTTGTGTATATATGTGTATGTAAATATAGATATAGAGACCTTTTTTCATGTTTTAAACTGAAAAAGAATTGAAGTATGGTTGGGGAGCATCTCTTTACCATACTCAGTAACACCCACCTGTAGGGTGAAATGGTTGCCCTAGGGGCTTTTTCATGAGAAATTGACTATTGCATTGCCTTCACCTCATCTGAAGTGTCAGGCAGTAAAAAAGACATTCCCCATGTGTGTCCCCCCCCCCACTGAAATGTATGTATTGTTGCCATAGCAAGGCACTTTCACAAGCTTCTGGTGGAGCTGTTCAGACAGGGTGAGCGCTGGACTTGTCACCAGAGGGGTAATGAATGATATGCTAAGTTCATAGTCATGGAGACTGTAAATACACCACAGCATTGGTGCTTGTATCCTGGCTGTGATTTTGAGGGTTGCAATTACCTCCAATTATTGCTCAGTATCTATGCATAATGAAATATATGTACTACAGTGGATGTGTGTTGCTAAACATATTTTGTAATTTAAAAAAAAAAAAGATTTTTCCAAGAGGAGAGAGTTTACCACTAGGGATTTTGTTACTTGATTATTTGAGGGGTGGGGCCTGCTTTTTGTGTCTTGTGTTATTTCCATAGCAGCTTAATTTTAAAACATTCGGCTTAATGTCTAGGATATGTTGGGGGGTAATAATGAATTTAGTCCCCAAAGAAAAGAGGTGTATATTTCCAACATCTGTTCAGACTTGTTTAATCTTAATTGGGGGTGGACCCTGCATTGGAGGTAAAGATGGGCATTTAAACTTTGGGCACAATACGCCCATAAAAGGAAGACAATGAAAATGGAGTAAAGGTAGTGTCAGAGATACAAATTTATTTTCCTTTTTGGCAGGTTATTTCAGCCTTTCTTCAGAACTACAGTCACAGTCATTCAGTCATCCTTTGTAAACTCTGCCTGCTAATAAAGGAAACCGTGTAAGAACACAACGTTGACAAAATGTATTTTATTTTTAGTATGCAGGTGCTGGATAGCCTGATAAAATACTTTATAAATTACTGCTATTATTTATTATTATTACTTTGATTAGTACTAATAATAAGTAACGATCATGTTGCCATTTTGAATGAATTTGTTACGAGGGTCTATTTGTCTCATTTTTATTTCGTTTTATTGTTCAAATTTGCTTTTCAATATGTGAAAAGTTGTATGTGACGAACGTACTTGGCCATAAACCTGATTCCCTTTCCCCGAAAAGACGCGTCAAATTGTCTTTTTTGCGCCATCTGGTGGACTTAATGTATGTTTTTGTAGTGCGCGGCAACGTTGAACGGGAAGCCACATGCGGCCTCGTGGTGATACGCGTCACTTAACATGATGTGTAACTTGAAAAACAATGACCGGCTTGATGTATAAACCAAGTTTTGTTCAAAATCTGTGATATGGCGCTTGGATAATGAATAGCAACTATATATTCCCACATTTATTTGCAAAATGTCAAGGTGTGTATGTTGTTAAATGCTGTTTTTATTCCGTTATTAGACTGTTTATTGTTTATGTATTTATTTAACTATGAAAAGTGATAGACCCTCATTCTCAGTCTCTGAACGATTGTGCAATAAACTAATCTTTATATTTTTCAAATCTGCATTCAATTTATCATTATAGCTCCCTCCCAGCATACACAGACACAAGTGGCTTTCTTTGTACTGGATTATTTGAAGGCTTTCCTTTTCAAATCTCTTCAAGTTCACCTCCAAATCCACCTTGAAAACTATATACACATAGTATTAACAAGAAAATGAACCATTAAAGTAAAATCTAACGTGCACACCACATATAACGACATTTACAGAGGTAAAATATACAAAATGAAATGAAGAAATATCTCGTTGGCTGCATGCTAGAATCGGGAGTGTCGTAATATATTTTGCCTTGTTTGATGACATAAAATGTTGAGTTTTTTTGGTAAGCAGAAAGCATTTAAACTGTAGCGTATAAATTACTCTGCTTACTGCTTGGCGTACCTTACCTAACTGTATCACTCGCGCACAGCTCAACGAGACCTGATCGTTACTATAACTGAAAGTTCAAAATAAAACCGTTATTTGAACGGAATGAATTGCATAACGAATATAAACCAAACTCACAATCACATAAAGAAAACTACAACAAACAGAGTGAAAACAATGAGCAACAGTTTATA
>JABJVR010000038.1:6519758-6559999 GCA_025773905.1 Chitala chitala | reverse complement strand
CATTGACATATTGATGGAGACGTTGCAGAGAAATGCGTTCAATAATGTTGACTGAAAATCATAAATAAATAGGCACGCATCTTACTTCGATGGAGATTGATTCTATAATTTTGCATTTATTTGTTCCACT
The DNA here is from genome assembly GCA_025773905.1 of Chitala chitala. NCBI lineage: Eukaryota > Metazoa > Chordata > Actinopteri > Osteoglossiformes > Notopteridae > Chitala > Chitala chitala. The sequence continues at coordinate 6,559,869 of JABJVR010000038.1, read as the reverse complement.
CACGAAAATAAATAATTATTTAAGAAAAGTGAATAATTTTAAATTGGAAAGATAATGCATTTGCAGCCAAATCAAAAATTCCAAACCAATAATTCAAACATTACAAATGCACTGATTAAAAAATGCATAAATATCAATCTATTATTTTTAGCACAATACACAACAATTTAGTTAATTATATTGTTCCACATCCCATTATCCAACCACTTATTCTTTGCTGGGTCAACGGTGGCCTGGAACCTATCCCAGGCAATGTATGGCAAAAGAAAATAGAAATACTATAGGATCTTGGTTTTAAAATGTGGTACTTTCGAAATTGAGGACTACCTGCTATACTATTAGCCGAAAAGTATGCACTAAATCTGCTTGTGTATGGTCTGCTCTCCTTATCCGCTGGTTCTGCATCTGTGGATTCAACCAACCATGGATAAAAAGTATATGAATCTTACATCGGTTCCACATGAACACATGGATTAAATGTACTGTAAATCAATCCGTTTTATTATGTGGAATCGATGTACATGTATATTTTAAAGTTAATCAAATAGACCTTCAGTAATAAAATGTAAACAGTGGGTACATACTGTAGTACATACATTAAAGATTCTGTGTTTTGGTCTATGTATTTACCTTGGAAAGCAATCTTTAGTCCACCGTCTCAGAAAAGGCCACATTATTGCTGATGTGTACTATGTTTCCATCTGTACTGAACATGTACAGATGCTTTTCTTGTTATTATTCCATAAACAATATAGTATAACAACTATTTACAAAACATTTACATTGTATTATAAGTAGAGACTATTTAAAGTACACAGGAGGATGTGCATATCTTATATGCAAATACTACACCAGTTTATATAAAACACTTGAGTATCCACGGATTTTGGTTTCTGCAGGAGGTACTGAAACCAATACCCCGCAGACACGAAGGGCCGACTGTACTTAGTATGGGCTTCATATTAATATGGAACGTTTCTATTACAGTAATACATATTACGGTACATTTCGGCATGTCGGCATGTCAGCCTCTGATTGTTAGACTTTGTCGACATTATGCAACCATTCCTCCTCTGAACCTTGTTAATTATGAGATTACATACATCCTGTCTTCATTTAGCGAGCGAGCTCTGTTCCAGAAATCAGGTTATTAAGTGAAATGGAAGCCAAGTGAAAATCACGTGACCGCAACTATGTTAGATTTTTTTTTTTTCTTCAGTGTTACATATTCAAATTCATTTAAGATTTATCCTTCATTAAGTGGACGTTTTTCACATTTTGTATATTCTACTTAAAATATCTCTCTTATTCTAACGAAATTGCTAGAATTGCAGTCGCTAACTGAGGTGGTCTCTAAACAAGGAATGGATGTAGTGTCCCTTATGTCTAGGAAATCAGTTTGTATATAAATCATCTTGGTATCAAAGCAAAGAATCCTTTATGGCGAAAAACCAACATGTTCACCGAATAAACATGAATTGGGTTCTGCAGTAATTTTAATGTGGTAGATTTTTTTCTAATTTCCAGAGAAATTAATTAGGCATCATACTTTTCACGTCTGACGTGTTTCAAAATGCCAAATGGGTCTTAAAATTTTCTTAGCTCCATCTTCTGGTGTGTATTCCGCGTATGAGTCCGCAATACTCTTATATGCGTGAATACTGCTGCTAACTACTCTTATTTGTACAATTTTAAGACTCGAAAAACGCAGAGATAATGTCAGTTAAATCTGAAATTAACGTGTTAGTTATTGAGCAGAAACTGTTGTTAAAGTTATACTACATTACATTAAACAGCAAACTGTAAATTTGCGCTTTTATAAGGTTTAATATTTATACACGACGTATAGACTAAATCATGTGATGTTCACGCGTGAATAAATACAGGCTCTCGATCGCAAGCTTTCTTGATATCTTACTTTTCTAGTCATCTTCCGACTTTTTTTCGTTCACTTCTCTATAAGAAAATAACGACAGAATATTGTATAGACACCTCCCCTTTACCCATCTGTTTCACTTCCTCCATCACTTAAAAGGTCTAATCGGGGCCACCGGCATACAATCACTCATTTTCTTAGACTCCTTTGGAAGAAATCTTCGGCTCATCACCCGTCAAATTCAGATCGGTGTCGTTCGTCGCATTCTACAGTAAACTGGTAAGTATACCTGTCAATGTTCTCCATCATTGAATTACACGGCGCAGTGTTAATGTGTCCTTATTTATCTCTTTTATCAATATAACCTTCCAGTATAACGGTACTCGCTCTGCGCAGTTCATTTAGCGCATTATTTACAAGTTACCATTTCTTCGGAGATCCTGAGTTTATAGATCTCAGTTTGTAGTTCCATTGTCTTTTTTAGCTAACGTAAACGCAACTTAAAAAGTGTGTGAGATGCATGTTTGACAGTAACGGAAACACCTTGCAGTTTGTAACAACGGATTCACCCATTCAAAGTTAGGCGCGGCTACAGATCAGATGTCAGCTACAGATCAGAGGAAGTTAAACCTGCACGCAAGTCTTACTCTCCAAGAAATACAAGAGTATAACCATGTTATAGTGAGATTAATTCTAGTCCACAACAAATTTCAACTTGACGTATTTTGCACGTGCATCAAAGTAAAAAATCAGGTTTATTTGTAGGAAATGAATTGTAATATGTTTATTCCCTAAACAATGCAGCAAAGGTCACTGTATATTGTCAGATCAGATAAATAAAATACTTCTTTGTTTGTGGCTGTTGGCTGAATTAGGAATCACCTGGCCAGTGAATTTCTCATAAAATTTACGGTGTTCTAGCTTTAATAGCAACATTTAAACAAATACAGTAGAGTTGTGCGATAATTACAGGACAGATTGCGTCTCCGGAATACACGCGCCTCGTTAAAACTAAAACTAGTTCATTGCAGCGATCAGACGACAAAATAACCCTGTAAAAGAAAGTGGTAAACTTTATCTGCTGGCCACGCGTTCATTATTGTTCAGTTGTTTTCATTGCTCATAAAAGTTTAACAGTAATCTCTAAGTTATTTTGCACAGGTAATGAAACATACGTCATGTTAGGTGCTAGCAGACTGTCATACGTGTTACAGTTTGAGGTACTTATTCAATTCAGTATGACAGTGAGCAAAGAAAACTGGTAATTAATTATCTAACTGTATTTTTTTTGCAATGTAATAAATGGCCAGAAGCCGAACAACAGACATGGTCTTGATTTTTCCACTCATTAAATTTAACTGAAAGTTATTACAATGGAAATTGAAGGGTATTGACAGAAGTGATGTGAATGTTAATAAGGAGGACATGTCTGATTTATGTGACAAAGAAATTTGTCACAAAAGGATTAACATGTAGGATTAACTGTTTGGTGATTGTTTTATTTTCTCCTTTGTATATTTTTCCATGGGTGAATGAAAGACTGATGTTAGTTGTTCTTCCTGGGAAATGTTAGGTAGCAATTTTAAAAGGTTTAACATCTGCAATATCTTTCAAGTAATTTTAAAAAGCATTGAAAGCTGTTACAGGTTTTGTAAGCATGAATAATTGAATAGAATTATTAAATGGTTAGTTTCTATACATAAAAGCATTTTGGATTCATTTGGTCGCATATTGATCACCATTCTCTGCAAGTGAAATGCACACAAGAGTAAGGTGGGTTCAATAACACACGTTCGTGCTGATGTTGCACTAACGCTCAATAACACCCATGTACAGCAAACAGGGGCGGATCCTTTTAAACATTGCCCATAAATGTCAAAGCTGTGTGTGGGCATGAGAGTTTGAGTTCCTTGGTAAAGGAAGATGGCTTTAGGCTAGAGGAAGTTTCGAAACACCTGATTCTTTCTGCATGCGACTGATGTCGCAGGACCCTGTTTTTTCTTTTGCTGTCTCAGATTCTGTCTCCCCCATACTCTGCACCATGCTGGGTTTGTTTTATCAGTGCTGTGTGTGATTCCTCCTTTTTCGGCCATGAACGTTTTGCACCATCTCCTTCGTTCGTTCTGTCTCTCTGTCTCTTGTTCTCTTTTTGGGGACATGGTGGTTTAGTAAGCTCTGCCTCTTCCCTTTCCTGTGTGACAGTTCACAGCTTGCATTGAGGTGTAGGCCTGCGCACAGAGATGGCAAAGAATGTGAATTCAGAAACCATTCTGACTAGTGGCAGTGGTGGTTTTTTCCCTGAACTTTGTTTCTACCCCTTAGTTTGAGGCTTTTTTTGCTGAGGTTTGAAGCAATTGGTCAGTTGTTCTTGTCCATTCAGGCAGCCTACATGCCGTCAAGCTTTAAATCTAATGAAAAGCTTTACACTTCTGACATCAGATATGTGAACAGTTGATACACATTTATTTGTGGGTGTTGCATTGGTGGTTAAAGTAGAATAAAGGTATCATATTGAAAAAAAGGGAGATGTATTGTGTTAATGTCTTGCCTTGTTGTTTTTTTTTCTATTATTGCTGTGTTTTCTTTAATGTTTGTAATAATACATATGCATTACAGGTCCTATGAGAGTTTTTCCAGAATTTCTGTGTCTTATTATTTCTCTACTTCTCTGTACCCCTCAGTTCATCATGTCCAGGAAGGTGGTCAGGAGCAGTAAGTTTCGTCACGTATTTGGCCAAGCGGTGAAGGCTGACCAGTGCTACGATGACATCCGGATCTCTCAGATGACCTGGGATAGCAACTTCTGCACTGTCAACCCTAAGTTTGTGGCCATGATTGTGGATGCCAGCGGTGGGGGGGCCTTTATAGTGCTGCCTCTAAATAAGGTGGGTCTATGGATTGGGTAGAGCCTTGTTTGCATAGTACGCATTGAAAATTAATGTGCTAAAAGTTGTGGACAACCGACAGTGCACAAGAGCCACAGGAAGCTAATGTTTAACAGCAATGCCATGTGTGCAGTATCCTGTCATGCTAATTAGCAGTTTTACTGTACTGTGCATCATGGTCCATCTCTGGTGAACACGAGTTCCATACAGTCTACAAGGAATAACGCCATGTGTATATCCACCAAAAAGGAGAATACAATCAAATGAAAACATAAATTAGGATAGTATCAAAAACTCAATTTTTAAAGTTAATGCAAGACAATTTTAATCGGATTGTGAATTAATGTTAATCTAAACTGTGTTTAAAACACACGTCACTGTGTATGTTCATATGTAAAGGGACAGGCTAGTTTTCACTGTCCTTGTGCATTTTCTGTGCAGAGGCTGGCCAATACAGTCATAACTGAGGAACAAGGTGATCAATAAACAGAGATAAGCACGGGACGGCAGTGCACAGATATCAGGCTGCGTCCTTCTATAACGCACAGCATGGAGAACATATTCTGTCATGGTTTGTCACATGTTGTATTCACATTTTCACTTTTGTGAGGAAACGCTACAGTTTCCTGTGTCGTGATGTGCAGATGTGCTTTTGCAGACCAATCTTGCATGTAAAATTAGACACAGATACGGTATTTGAAACCGGAGATTGTGACGTTTGTCACAAGAAGTGTTCGTTTTGTTTCAGTTTTAATGCTGTGCTAGAATTTCTGTAACATAGCAGTGGACAAAACAGAGGTCCTAAGTATGGACTCAGTAGGGCAGGGATCGTGAATGACCAATTAATTTTGTATAATTATTTTATACAGTAATAATTATATATCACTTTTACTGACAGTGTTCATCCTACTACATATTCAATCTGAAATAGGAAATTACTCAGACAAGGCTTTTTAGTGTAGTCCAATGTGCTTGCAAAGCTCCCATTGGCTAATTATCTACTAGAACATTAATTAAAACTGCAAAATAAGTACCTCCAGACATAAGCAGAGAATGGTGCAGGTTAGCATGACATTACTTCTGTTGGTGGCAAGTTTGATAAACACTAGAGTTAATATGAATGAATCAAATAATGTAAATCCATGTGTAAAATATTTTAAGGTGTTTGTTATGCAGGCAAAGAACTCCAAAAAACCATAATCGTTTTCATAAATAGAAGCACAAAGTGTTGTAGAATAATGAGGCTTACGTTTTTAATTCACGTTATGGCTTTAAGTACAAGCGTTTGAGTTGCTCAGAGAGAGGATTTTGTCTTTGTTCTATCTAAAACTGATATGGAGTTTTCTTAAACCGCTCCTATCTGGGGGAAAAGTAGAGCATGGTTTCACCACCCAGGTAGCCAGAGTGTGTGCTTACTGCAGGGTTTACATGTGTCAGCCTTGTGAAAAGACTGAATACGCTTTCCTAAATAAGGAAGTCTGGGGCTGGGTTTCAAAACTGCATGTCGTTCGTCAATCTGTCATAATTTTTTGCCATATTTGGAAGCCTTCGCTGTGAGTGTGGTTGCGTCCAGGATGTAAAGGTGGAGCCTTGAACGGAAGGAGACTAAAGCAAATGTGCACTTTGCCTTCATGTGACAGTTAAATGCTCGTTACTTCGGCGAGTTTCTTCAGCTCATAACAACATGCCGTAAAACCGCGATAAGTCAACTCATGTTTCTCGTTTTCAGTACATGCAAATATAGGTGCATGGAGTCTGATCTGTGATTCTGCTGCTTTTTTCACGTGACGTTAAAGAAAATGGCTGAAGGTGGAGAAGGTTCACAGTCACCTTAAACTCGCCGTCCTTTTCATGTTTTAACAGCTTATTTGGGGTGAATGAAGGTTCTGTCAGCTCAGAGTCCCATCTGCAGTAGATGAATGGAGAGACTCAATTTTTTTGTGCAAAATTTGAGAGTGTGGACTGAGTTGTTTGACTGACAGCTGGCTTTCTGCCAAACATGCATGACACTCTGGCCCCTTAGTGGACCTGAACAAGTCACATGCCCAGCTCCAAACGACGGCTGCGAGCTGAAAGACGAAAGAGTCGATAAATTTAGAAAGCAGTTTGAGTTTGTGTCGAGCTGGAGAAATGTCTACTTGCTTTCACACGACATCTGGTGGCTTAGATTATGAGGCTTTTTGCACATTGTCATGTTGAAAATCACACATTAGTGATGGTCTTTATATGAGTTCACATCAAGACTAGTACAAATACTTGTACAAAGATGTTAAAGTATTTATACAGTTTGCAGTTCAGTCTTTCTTTCAAACCAAGAAAATTGGCTAATGTTTCAAGTGGTTGTGCCAGCATTCTAAAGCAGTACATAAATTAATGTCAAATACCTGACAAACGTTTTTTTTTTTAGGTTTTGGCAACTTCTGTTTTTGGATGATGCCATTTTTATTTAGTGAGAAGAGGAAAGAGGCCCTGAAACAGAATGGTCAGCATTGTCTCAAGCTCTTAGTGTCTGACTGGTTAATCCCACTTTATGTTGGTTTCCTTGTTGAGTGTCATTGCTTTAATATACTTATTGAGAGCATACAGTAATCACACCGTCATGATTTACAGAGTCTCATCCCATCATTGTTGTCTTTAGCAAGGCAAAGCTTTGGTCTTGCAAGTTGTTGAACTTCAGAAGGATAATATCACATCCACAACTGTGAAAACAAAAGCAAGGAACCAGAAACCCAGCACTGAAGAGCAGCCTATCTTAGGATGCAGTAACAAAGTTACAGGCCATTAGGGATAATTGGAGGCAAGGCTGTCAAATTGGCATCATCTGACAGGAGCTCTCTTTGGGTTTCATTCCCTGTCTGCCTCTGGTCTAGTTTTTTAGTTGTGGTACTGACCATGTGGTGCTGATCCACATGTAAAAATCATTCTGGACACGTCATTGGTATTGTGTAATGCAGTAAACGGCAATTTCTTCTGCAGGTATTTTTGGAGCTGAGCGTTAAAGCGACTGACCTGTAAAACAGAATAAAGCAAACATTAGAAAATTTGAAAACTGGATTTCCATTTGTGCTTTTGACTCAACTTTATGTTTTTATATATGTTTTTTTGTTGTGTGTGCATGTGCGTTTGTGTGTGGGCGTGCATGCCTATAGGGTATGGGTTTGTATCAGTTTGTTTATGTGTGTGATTGAGAATTTGTGTACACATCTGTGTTAATACAGTTGTATAAGCACATGTGTTTATGTGTATGACTTCCTGCGTTCAGTAAACCACTGCATTTCCTCGTCAATTTCCAGACAGGGCGTATTGACATGTCCTACCCCACCGTGTGCGGCCACAAGGGGCCAGTGTTGGACATTGAGTGGTGCCCTCACAATGACAACATCATTGCCAGTGGCTCAGAGGACTGTGCTGTTATGGTGAGCGTAGTACAACCAAATGCATTACATCTCAAACCAATTGTGTACTGTGCTAGCTTTCAACCTGTTTATTCAATCCCCTGCCTTGCAGATTTGGGAGATCCCAGATGGGGGTTTAACAGCCCCAATGAGGGAGCCGGTGGTTAAGCTGGAGGGGCACACTAAACGTGTTGGCATCCTGAGTTGGCATCCCACAGCCCATAATGTGTTGATGACCGCAGGTACGCTTTGCCCCATGTGCCAGGCTTTCAGAAACCAGTTTGTGGTCAAGGAAGTGCTTGTCAGTACAGTTGTGTGAGAGCTCAACATTTGCGCTCTCTGTCTCCCGGCTGGGCCGCTCCCCGTAGGCTGTGACAACGTGGTGATCCTGTGGAACGTGGCGTGTGGCGACGCTGTAATCCAGATCGACAGTATGCACAACGACCTGATTTACAGTGCTTGCTGGAACATGGACGGCTCACGCATCCTCACCTCCTGCAAGGACAAGAAGCTGCGCGTGCTGGACCCCCGCAAGGGCACTGTCATTGCTGTGAGTTCCTTCCCCATGCTTCTCACCCATACACTGCCTTAGCTACTGCATATGGGTCTGGTGATTCTGTCTGCAGAAGTTCAGCCAAGGTCCAGAGAGGGGCAAGTCAAAGCCTTTTGCATTTTAGAAATATTTCTATGTTTTTAGACACATTGGTTCATTGCTGTCTAGAACATTATGTTCCTTATGTTATCTTCAGATACAGTATATGGGACGTTACCTCTTCCATACAAACACTAAAGAGTGTTTCAGACATTACATTACCTATAATGCCTAACATCACTTAGTGGCATTCCTCATCATCAGCCCTTCAAATGTGTAGACAGACTGGGTACAATTAGAACACACTTTAAGATGTCAAAAAGGTCTAGATCTTGGGAAGCTCAGTGGAGGATACAGCCATGGCTGCATTACGTCCCACATCAGTGTTGATTTGGAAAAGTGTGTGACACCATCATTTCATGCATTCAGGGCGGGAGGTTTGGCACCAGGCTATATGTGTGTACAGTTTGCATCTCTGTCCTGGGGTGGGAGGGGAGGGCTGCTGTACTCCCTTAGTAAGCAGCCCTGTCAGAGTTTTTACATGTGTTCCAACATATCACTCCTGCCCCCATGTCTTTTTCACAGGAGAAAGACAAACCTCATGAAGGTCACCGGCCTGTCAGAGCAGTGTTTGTGTCCGACAGCAAGATCCTCACCACAGGTTTCAGCCGCATGAGCGAAAGACAGGTGGCTCTCTGGGACATGGTGAGTCCTGCTCCTGAAGGGTGTCTCTGCTGCCCACTTCTGAACCCTGTTGTACCACTGCATTTCCCAGGACGGTAATGACAGTAACAGCAGCTTCACTTTGACAGGATAACTTTACGGAGCCCCTCACTCTGCAAGAGCTGGACACTAGCAGTGGGGTGCTGCTACCCTTCTTTGACCCTGACACTGGAATTGTGTACCTCTGTGGCAAGGTAGGAGTGTGAAAGACATGAGAATTGTGTCTAGGCCAGCATGTTCAGAGCATAGTAGTAAAGGGATGAGGGTGCTTCGCTGCCAGCAGCCGTTTCATTGGTTGAAGAGCACCAGTTACTGAGTGCCTCTGTGTCTCAGGGGGACAGTAGCATCCGCTACTTTGAGGTGACAGACGAGGCTCCCTACGTTCACTACTTGTCCATGTACAGCAGCAAGGAGAGCCAGAAGGGTATGGGCTATATGCCCAAGAGAGGCCTGGATGTCAACAAGTGTGAGATCGCCAGGTAAGCATAGAAATGCCACACAATGCCGATGGCGGCTGGCATCTAAGGGACTTCCTGACCCCCAGTGTCTGCCCCCTCCTTTCTCTCTCAGGTTCTACAAGCTGCACGAGAGGAAGTGTGAGCCAATTGTTATGACTGTGCCTCGCAAGGTACCTGGAATTTTTCTTGATGTGCTACTCACAGATCTAAATTAAATTTCTTTCGAATTTATGTGCTGTTTATGTTCCCTAACATGCTCTGTGCCACTGTCTCTCTCACTTTCTGTTCTTTCTGTACTGTCAGTCTGATCTCTTCCAAGAAGATTTATATCCAGACACAATGGGTCCTGAGCCATCAGTAGAGGCCTCTGAATGGTTTGCAGGCAAGGATGGCAAGCCAGTCCTTATCTCCTTGAAAGATGGCTTTGTGGTAACAAAACCCAAAGAGTTCAAAGTCCACAAGAGCCTTCTGAGCACCACAACAGCCAACAGTGGACAACGAGCAGGCAATGGCACGGTAAGAGACTATCATTCCCAGCATGCTACTGACATCGGGAACTCAATGGATGCCATGTCTGGGAAACCAGGTCTGTCAGTCTTCCCAGTGATATGGGTCTATTCACTGCATTGTCATTCCCTTATGCTTCTCTCTTCTACCTTCCTGTCTCCTGCAGGAAGTGCAGTCCCTGCAAGAGGAGCTGAAGCAGCTGAAGGAGACTGTGGAGGACCTGGCCCAGCGACTCCGAAACCTGGAGGCCAAGAACTGAGAGGCACAGAAGAAAAGAAGGAGGGCAGGGAATTGAGTGAAGGGCAGAGCAGAGAGATTGCAATGAACGTTGAGGAACAGTATGAAATGAATTGATTGAAAGAGAGCGAGAGAAAATAACACAGGTTGATAAAAAGGTTCTTGCAGCCGAGCTGTGAAACCTGTGAGCCAATATTTTACAAAGCAAAATTATACTTTTTACAGGCTTTTAGGTTTTTGGTACCATTTAAGTACTGAATGAGTTTTATTGTTTATGATGTGCTGTAATTTTATTAAGAGGTTTTTTAAACAAAGTATTTGTAGAAAAAATTAGGTTTTAATAAATGCTTAGGATCATTTTGATGAACTGAAATAAAGCCATTAGCACATTTTGCTACATGTACTCATTCTTGATTTTTATTGGCAATATGCAAATAATTATCCTGGGAAAGCAGAATTGCAGACAACTTCCTTTGCCAGAATGAACCAGTCAGTCACTCACTTCCTGTTGGTTGCTTTATTGTTTGCTACTGATTTAGATGAGGCAGAGACTCTCGGCTTGTGATAATGCCAGCCACGATGGGTTTTCAAAGCCTTGTGTGTGGAAACAGAGTTTGGCTCCTTGGAGTTTCTACTAGGTCCGGAGACACAATCTTTATCTTCCCTTAACCACTAACATCTCAGAAAAAAATTCAGCTTTCACAATTATTTTAAACATAATATGGAGTTTAAAAAGAAACAGCACATTTTAGGTTTCATATTTTTTTATTTTTGCTTAACCCCCATCCTCATGAGACAGAAAAATATTTAATGAGTAACAGTTTTGCTTAAAGACATTGGAAGATGGTAACTACAATCAGTATAGTAGCATTTTGATTGACCATTAAATTCAGCAAACAGCAAATAAGCTCTTAAAACAAATATTTATTTTCCAGTATAAAACGTTGCACAAACAAATACAAAATACTTAGTCTAAATATATTTTTAAAAGATCCACAACCTGGCCAGTATAGACCTGTGTCTTCCTTTGGACAAGGTGGCCTTTCAGTATATATACTCTTTCCCAACTAAAACTACATGTGGTTAAGTTCCACTAACATTTGCACCAACTCTTAGATAAAAGTATTTATATCTGAACATTTATGTTGTTCCCTAAGTTCATTTATGTGCCCCCTTTTTTCTCACTTTCCTCCCCTCCCATCTAAACATAGTTCTTGCTGGGAGCGGAGGCACTGTTGCTGTAGTACTTAGCACTGGGCCCGGAGCCCCCAGAGCGCCTCCTGCTGAAGCAGCAGAGGAGCCCCCCAGCGAGCAGTAGCAGCACACTGCCACCCCAGCCCACAAAGATGCAGGCGCCCAGCTCCATCTTCTTAGGGTTCAGAGGGTTCTGGAAGTCACGGATAATTCTGTTGGCGCTCCAGCTGACCGGAATGATAAGCAGGAGGCCGGCCAGCAGCAGCCCGATGCCGGCCGTCAAGGTGATGCGAGGCTTGGCATCCTCGTTGTCCACACAGGTGGTGAAGTCGGCCCCAGTGAAGAGGATTAGCACAGAGAGGGTGGCCAGCAGGGAGCTTATGATGGTCATGGCCCGTGCAGCTTGCAGGTCCGAATCGAGGATCAGCAGTGAGTCGTAGGTCTTACACTGCTGCTGCCCAGTGCTCTGCACAACGCAGCTCATCCACAGTCCTTCCTGGGTTATCTGTGTGAGAAAAGCACCGGTTTGGTCTCAGTACTGACCCAGTGTGATTATGCTCGTGACCTCAATAACACCTCTTTCATCACAATTTCACTGTTGAAACTTTGATTGTTGAAAATGTTAACTCAGCAAAATCCGCTGATGTGAATTAATGTTGAATTATTCAATGTTCAATGTCACATTGTGTAATTAAAGTTTTTTTTTTGTGAGGGTATGAGAACAGTTATACTCTACCTGTGCGGTGATGATGTTATCTCCTGTGAAGGAGGTTTCCTTCCACCTGGGGATGGCACAGCAAATGATGCTCGCCATGAGACCCAGGATCCCCAGCGCAACACAAACAATCTGTATTCCTGAGGAGCCCATCCTGGCGGGAAAGAAGAGGAACTCATTGAGCTGCACTGTGGATTACATCACACCTGGAATGCTCTGTTTCAATCAAAAGTCAGCACTGGCAACCAGTGAGAAAGCGTGGTCCTAAAGCAGAAAAATACCATGTTTCTTCTCTATCGTGCACATGAACATGCACATGCAGACACACATATTGGGGCACACCCTCCTTGCACCCTCCTTGATAAGTGTACAGCCCCGTTCCTGACTTCATAGCCTAAGGGTACGTTTAAAAACACGACACTGAAAACCGGTGCTCAGGGACAAAGTCCTGTCCAGACATGCCTGGTTTCTTTGTGTTTCACGGGTGCATCTCTGCTCTTAGACAGATGTCTCAGCAACCCTCACCCTTTGCACCCATAATCCTGTACTCCCTTCCCTTGGTCTTTAGTTGCCTCAAAATAGACATGATTCATTGTGGTGTAGTAAACACACATAACAGTACACTTAAATACTGACATACAGTGTGAGGCAATCTATCTGCATGACTAACACCACTGATGCCCTTTTTGGGTGGATGATTCATCATAAGTAATAACAGCGAAGTATTTTCAATGTTCCAATCACTAGAGTGAAAAATTGACATCTTTATAGTATTCTGATTACCCACAATCCTCCAACTTACATGTTCACTCCACTTGGTGTATGAATCATATACCAAAAACAGTTTGACTGGATACAAATTCAAAAATGTACATTATATACTCAAATAGAGTCAAATGAAAGACATTATGCCAGTGTTTTTTTCTAAAATATAGCAAACCTAAAACATTCAGCACAAACTAAATATTTCAAAGAGAAGACCAAACTCCTGGGGAGTAGGTTCGGTTTCAACATTGGTAAGGATGCAATCAGCCACCGACCTTCTTAAAGTGAAAAATTTGGATATTCATAAAATACTGGGAAGGAAAATTCATCATTCCCACAATATTGGCTCCTACCGTCCATATCTCAATCTATGCCCGCAAAACTTTTCAGACAAGTGAGGAAATCGTTTGGGACAGATCTGGTAAACTCTCATTTTAAAAAATGCGCCAGCTGAACAACATTCTGTGCTAGAAGCAGCAGATTCTGTGTTGAACAAGGCATCCAGTGCTACAAAATATCCTGAAACTAAGTGAATTTTAACAAGGTAAAAGGCAATTAAGGCAACTGAAGAAAAGCACAGAAATAGACCCTGTACCTTCAGCAGTGTTTTCTAGATTTCAGGCAGCAGTAAAAAAGCAGACTCTTCCCTCTGTTTGCTTGTTTCTTCTCGCAGCTGCTGTGGTTCTTGCAGAATCAGTGTGTAACTGTACTGTGTGAGTACTTGGCTGGGGGCTTTTGTAGAAAAATGTGAGGAATAGGTGGGGCACCAGGCTAGATGGGGGGGAGGTGGATGACGGAGGTCTAGACCAGACTGAACATGCCTGGTTTCTGTTCTCAAACTTTTGTGTAGCTTCTGTGCACATTTATTGAGCAGTCTGTGCTTTCCAAGATGTATTCACTGAAGGTACTTAAATAATTTGGACCATCCAAATCTGAATACACATATTTCCATCAACCTGTCTGTGTATTTGATAGCACTCTACAACTTAGAAATAAAACTTTTATTTATAACTACAGAGACTCCCCAACATGCAAATGAGTTACGTTCCAAGAGACTGTTCGTAAGGTGAATTGTTTGTAAGTTCATAATTTGTATGAACACTTTACATGTGGTCCTACCAAACATTCCTACAGCGTGTTAGTTATATAATATAGTTGTATTAAAACATAAAAGGTTTGTTGTCTTATCCTAAAAATGCGCTGGATAATACACGATAAATCACGATAAATCTTAGAGCCCTCCAGCAGATGCTGCGGTGCTGCCTGGCCAAACGCTATACCTGACTGAAGAGCCGTGCACATAATTTTTTTTCAGCTGCGGTTCCCCTGTTCCTTTCTCCAAACAAAAATTGAAGGTAAAGCGACCTTTGTTCATATCTATGAATGTTCGTAAGTCAGATGTTCATAAGTAGAGTGGCATCTGTATTACTGTATTGACATTTCCATTTTACATAATCCATCATTGCATTGTTGAATTGCAGGTAAACAACTATCATATCAAATTGTTACGTAAATGTGACAAATTACAGTAAAAAAAAGTTTTTTACTCCAACCCACCCCTCATGTCCAATCACACGCACTCTCACAGTTCCTGTCCCGTCACATGATGAGAACTAAGATACCACGTTCTGCCACCTCCCCAGTCGAAACTCTGCATCCATTTGAAAACACGCAGTGCCTTGTAAGAAAATGTTGTGGAAAGACAGAATCTGAGGTGGACTGCTGAAAAAACAGGGATGAGTAATGCGTGAGAATCGGTGAGTGGTTGGGAAACTCAGGGAGGTATACCAGGATTGGGAAAGATAGTACAGGACTAAATGCACAATGAGGTGTAAATTCCAAAACAAGGTATACAAAATACAAAAAAGAGCACAGTTTATTTCCCTCAAAAGTGGCGCCTAATAGTTACACAGTCTATATAAACGGAGGGGGACGTGCCCATGTACACACCTTGATAAAATGTTCTATAATATTCCTAAAGAACAATTGTACAGCATTTGTATAGAAAAACCAAATGGAAATCCAACAGGACTTTAGAATACAAGTACAGTTTTGTTAGACAGGGTTCCATAGAAGCAGTTCTACATATAGCAATTTTTTATTAATGTGTTTTTCTTCTATTTCCCAAGGTGTTTTTTCCTTCATCAACCCAGAGAAGGGTACTAAAGCGGAGAAGTGAAACATGTCCCATCTTTGTCTGACCCCTAGAGTCCTTACCTTGATTAAAGAACTTTCGGATCATGAGTGGTGTGATGTCTAAATAGGGACTAACTGCTCAGTTTTTCAAACTGCCCAGTTCTTCAAAAAGTAAAAGTTTGATTAAATTGTTAGTTTTATTGCTCTTGTTTGTTACATGTTTTGAACTTGTATGTTGAGAAAGAACAGATGTTTTTGGTCTTCTTTGAGGGTAATAGAATTGTGTAATGGCAAGTTATTATTGGTTTTTTTATTCTTTCATTACCAATATCTCTTAAGGTATCACGTTTTTCAATTTTCAGTATTTAATCTGTGTACTTTAGGTTATTTTTGTCAAACATCTATAAAATGGCAGTGCAGTTTAAATGAAACAGAGTGAAGTGCTCATCCATCCATCCATCCATTATCTTAACCGCTTATCTACCTATAATGTATAGAAAGTTTCTGTTTTTGAATGAGCAATAATTCTAACAGGCAATGAAAAATGCTTTGACAGTTTTACAGTTTGAGATTGATATTATATAGGAATCGGAACAGCATTTCATGCCTTTACATTGTAATGAATGCATTTTACAGAAAAATCAATTGCAGTATGTTTGCTTTTATTGTACTTGTCATTAATACTACAAAAGACGCTACATAACTTCTCTATAAAATTGCAGAAAAATTCAGTTCAACAATATTAGTTGTATGCCATTTTTCAGTGAAACTGAATGGGATTTAATATACAATAAGTGACAACTGCATGCAAATCTTACTGAAAGAATAAGTTTAAATGTAGCATGGTCGTGCTTATAAAGCAGAAACACACAAACACACACAAACACACAAACACACACACACACACACACACACACACACACACACACACACACATACACAAATACACAGCACATTTAAAACTTAGTAACATGCCAGACCCCAAAATAAAAGCTTGACTTTTATACTTGCCAAATATCCATCCATCCATCTATCCATCCATCTATCCATTTTCTGCCACTTATCTAGGGCCAGGTCACGGGGTCAGCAGTCTAAGAAGGGGCACCCAGGCTTTCCTCTCCCCAGACACCTACTCCAGCAATTCCGGGGGGATGCCGAGGTGGTCCCAGGCCAGTCAGGAGACGGAGTCCCTCCAACATGTCCTGGGTCTTCCATGGGGTCTCCTCCCAGTGGGACATGTCCGGAACACCTCCCCAGGGAGGCATCCCGGAGGCATTCGAAACAGATGCCCAAGCCACCTCAACTGCTTCCTCTCAATGTGGAGGAGCAACGGCTCTACTCCAAGCTCCTCCCTGGTGACCGAGCTCCTCACCCTATCTCTAAGGGTGCGCCCGGCCACCCTGCGAAGGAAACTCATTTCAGCTGCTTATATCCAAGACCATCCGCCACCAGAACCAGCTCACCACCTGGTGGTGATCAGTTGACAGCTCTGCCCCTCCTTCACCCGAGTATCCAAGACATATGGCCGGAGGTCGGATGACACAATCACAAAGTCAACCGTCGACCTCCGTCCTAGGGTCTTGGTGCCACGTGCACTGGTGGACACCCTTATGCTCGAACATAATGTTTGTTATGGACAACAAGTGACTGGCACAGAAGTCCAATAACAAAACACCACTCGGGTTCAGATCGGGGAGGCTGTTCCTCCCAATCATGCCTCTCCAGGTATAACTGTTGTTGGTTACGTGGGTGTCGAAATCCCCCAGTAGAACAATGGAGTCCCCAGTCAGGGCACCTTTCAGCACTTCTTCCAGGGACCCCAAGAAGGCCAGGTACTCTGCACTGCTATTCAGCCGGTAGACACAAACAACAGAGAGAGACCTATCCCCTACCTGAAGGCGCAGGGAAACAACCCTCTCATTCACCGGGGAAAACTCCAACACATGGCAGCAGAGCCGGGGAGCTATGAGCATGCCTACCCCAGTCCACCGCCTGTCACCATGTGTAACTCCAGAATAGAAGAGAGTCAAGCCTCTCTCAAGGAGTTGGGTTCCAGAACCCAGGCAGCGCGTAGAGGCCAGCCCGACTATCTCTAGCCGGTACTGCTCGTGAGCATGGGCCCAGCCACCAGGCCTGCATGCCCCATCCCTGGGCCTGGCTCCAGGGTGGGGCCTTGGTAACGCCATTTCACATGACATAACGGTCCTTGATATTTTACGATTCATAAGGGGTTTATGAACTGCTGTTGGTCTGACCTGTCACCTAGGACCTGTTTGCCTTGGGTGACCCTACCAGGGGCATTTAGCCCTCGACAACATAGCTCCTTCCTCTCCAGGCACTCAAACCCCTCCACCACTTTAAGGTGCCAGTTCGAGGAGGGGACTTTTCAAATATATTTTTTATAATTATTCTTCCAACCTGTTCTCTGTAGCTTCCTCTGTCACACCAACCTTTTTCATGTCCTCCCTTACTACATCCATAAACCTCCTCTGTGGCCTTCCTCTTCTCCTCCTGTCTGGCAGCTCCATCCATCATTCTTTTCCCTATATACTCTGTGTCCCTCCTCTGCACGTGTCCAAACCATCTGAGAGGAACACAGAAGGGAACAGTGACACCTTGCGGACATGGGAGGAATGACAGATATAGGCATGACAGGTACGTAATGTGTATGTACTTTCAGTATGTTACACCAACGTTACGACGTGTCAGTAATCAGTGTTGTTATAATAGTTTAACATAACAATTGATCACTAAGTAATCATCACAGAGTGACTCTGTGTTGCAATGAAGTTTGACGTGAGATTTCACATAATGCAACTAACCATAGTAAAATGTAAGGTATTTGGCTGCTGTTAACACTAAACTGAGTATGGCACCACCTAATGCAGTTGTTGCATAAGCATGGCTGACGCTATGGGTCACATGTAAACTGCAGGTGAACTAGTGCATAGAAGCAAATATAGAACATTTGGCTGGCACCCAGAGTTCGAAACTGCTGAGCAATTCAAACTGCTTTTACTGGGCAGCCTCGGCCAGAGCCCAACTTGGCCTTGATGGGAGGGACTCATAAAAGAAAGAGAAAAGACAAAGACGCAGATAAAAGGAAGGCCCAGAGGGAGGCTGCTTATCTGCCAGGTACTCCAGAGACTGTGGCGCCCATTGAGGAGGCCCTGTCGGATCTCCACTCCCCAATAGAAGAAAGACTAAGTTAACCGAGTTCAGGGGCTTCCATAGTCCTTTCTACCACATTGTTTGTGTGCTCAGAAAGGTCACTCAGCCAAGCCTTGGATTTGCTTCAGGCGTTCAGAGTAGCCTCCGGAGCTGTGCTGAACCTCGGCAAGTCGGTGGTCAAGTGGTTTGGCAGCTGGAAGGCCAGAAGGCTGGAAGTCTCACCCTTGAGGACGGTCTCTTAAAGGTACTGGGGTTCTACTTCTTAGCAGGAGGTGCTGCCCGAGTAAATTGGGAGAAGCCTTTGGCTATCACGAGATGTAAGATGGGGCTGTGGAAAGCCAGGTCCCTGTCTTTCATCGGTAAGGTGTTATCCCTTAAAGTAGATATTCTTCCTATTTTCCTCTACCTCACCCATGTGTACCCCATGCCCCGCTATATGCGACGTGGCCTCACTAGAGACTTATTCAATCTCATCTGGGGGGGCAGGTATGAGTATGTGAGTAGAGAAGTTATGTATCTGGGCATGGACAAAGGGGGGAGGGATGTTCCTGACTTCCTTCTGAAGTTAGACTGCCTGTTCCTTTCTCAGCTTGTCTGGCGGCATCCCTGGAGCACCCCCGTCAATACTTTTTGTGGTTGTGGCTGTTCTGGCCCATGCGCTGGCTAGTCAGCAGCTGGTCTAATTCCTGCTCCAAGACGCTGCTGGATCACCACAACCATGTGGTGAGATGGAGTAATTCTGTTCCGGCAGGCCTTCAACCAGAGGCCCTCTTTAAGCATTGTGTCCTATATAAGGCAATGTTAGAACAGAGAGGCACTAGTGCTGGTTTGGGCTTCGATGAGGACCAGTGGACTAGGATTCAGCCTAAGGGCTTGGATCATCAGATGCAGGACCTGAACTGGCATTGCGTTCATTGCAAGTTGCCGTTTAGGGATGTCCTGTATAAACACAAGCTCACCAGGCACCCAGGCTGCCCCAGACCTGACTGTTCAGATGATGAAACCATCGAACATGTGTTTTGGGGCTGTGGGTTTGCGCAACGTGTCTGGGGACACGTGTCTTGTCTGTCTAGGATGCTAGATCTGCAGTTGGGTTGACCCAGGCAAAGGTGATGAAGGGGTGGTCTCAGGGTGGTCAGACTCCCTCCCTGTCCCGGATGTGGTTGCATGACCTAACGCGAACTTTGGAACAAGAAAGCTTTTGGAACACAGTACTGTGCCTGAATCTAGCATCCTGTAGAGGCAAGCAATGTGTCTCCAGACAATTTATACCTGCACTCCCAAAAAACGTGTTTGATATTGACATTTTACAAGACACAATGCTTGTAGAGGACCTCTGGTTAAAGGCCTGACAAAAGAAACTTACTCCACCTCACAGCATGGTTGTAGTGGTCTGGAAGCATCTCGGCTTTTGGGCAGAAGTTGGTCCACCTGCTGACTAGTTGGTGCAAGGGCCAGGACAGCCAGAACTACAAAAAAAAACTGATGGGGGTGCTTGAAGGGAGCAGCCAGACATGCACAGACCTGGGAGAACAACAGGCAGTTTAATTTAAATGGGATGTCAGGAATATCCCTCCCCACTTTGTCTATGCCCAGATACATCACTTCTCTACTCACAAACTTGTATCTGCTCCCTAGAGGTGAGATCGAATATGTTTCTAGTAAAGCTATGGAGTAAATGTCGGCAAGGCAGAGGAGAGTAGGAAGAATATCTACTTTAAGGGCTAGCACCTTACCAAGGAAGGACAGAGACCTGGCTTTCCATAGCCCCATCTTAAATCTGGCAATAGCCAAATGATTTTCCCAGTTTACTCAGGCACCACTTTCTAGTAAGAAGTAGACCCCCAGTACCTTTAAGAGACCATCTTCGAGGTTAAGACCTCTGGCCCCAACCCTTCTGGCCTTTCAGCTGCCAAAGTACATGACCACCAATTTGCTAATATTCAGTGCAGCTCCTCAAGCTAATCTAAATGCCTAAACCAAATCGAAGGTGTGGCCATACAATCAGTCCCAGCACATAAACAACCTGGTTTTGTTTGCGTACTGGGCCAATTTCACCATCTTGCCATGACTCCCCAGCTGGAGGAAGACATCTACTCTGAGATAGAGTAGAGATCTGATGGAAGGACCTGGGAGAGAGGACACCCCTGTCTCATTCCACTAGCCTGGGGCACCACCTTGCTGAGGCAGCTATTGATCGAAACTTGATGTCTGACCCCTGCATACTGCATATCTACCCATCCTGAAAATTTGGGCCCAAAGCCTAACCTGCGCAAAATCCTAACCAGGAAGCAGTGGTCTACCTGGTCAAATGCTTTCTCCTGGTTTAGGCTCACCAACACCAGAAGGACATTTCTGTCCTTGACCCAGGTGATCACGTCCCAAATCTGGTGGAGATACCAGGTCATGGATTTGCCTGGCACCCCACCAGTCTGGTTGCTGTGAACCAGTAGCAACATGGTTTTCTTCAAGTGCTCCAACAGTGATTTTGTGATTATTTTAAGAAGCAAAGCATGGTCAGCAGCCTCCAGTTAGCCAAGTCAGAGTAGTCGCCCTTTTCCTACAACAACGAAAGCACCCTGACTCTCATGTTCTCAGCGAGCTTGCCCTGACACTGCATATCCTCGGCTACTTCTAGTTTCTCCAGCCATAACACATCCCAGAATGTGACGTAGAGCTCCACCAGGAGTTTGTTGAGGCCTTGGGCTGGTTCATCTTGCCAGGTACTTTGGTCAGCTCAGTCAGAGTAAAGGGAGCCAGTGTTATGGCAGGTGTACTCTTCCTGCAGCTTATCCTCCAAAACACAAATTTTGTAAAGACTTCAGACTTTACATTGGCTGCAGTACTGGATCGCAAGAGCTTTAACCCTTACTGCTTCAGCATACCAAAAAATGTTCCCTGAAGAGAGACTGAAAATGTCTCTCTTCTAATATCTCCAGGTTCAGCTTCCAGTAGCCCCTACTGAAGATAAGGGCGTGAAAGGAATCTGTGGCCTCCAACAACATATGATTGGAGAACCACTGCACAGAAAAAAAGGCTCTGTTAAAAACATAGAGGTGCAAAGCCAAGATGAAGACGTAGTCCAGCCAGCTGTTGGCCCAATGATCTGTGGGGCTGAAAAATGTAAAACTGTTAGTAAGCCTGAAGTTGCAGATAAAATAAGAACCCCCTCCTTTCCAAAAAAATATTGAAGTCCCCTGCTAAAGTTAAGTGTCTGTTACTGACACAAAAAAGGTCATATGGGACAAGGCCCCCTCTTCCAAGACTGTGAGAAAAGAGCCTCATCCCACTTGTCCCTTAGGTGGACTTCCTGCAAACAGGAAACAGAGAAGGAGAATAATGCCAAGTCTTTAAAGAATGCAGTTCTTTTGAGAGGATTCCTCAACCCCCTAATGTTAACAGTTAAAACCTTAAAATCTGCCATTGGAGCACAAAAGTTAATAGGTTAAAGAGGGTTAAAACACTAAAACTCTAACACCCTAAAACTAAAGAGACTCCAGATTTCCCTCCCCGTCGATGCCCAAGATGTCCCCCACCTCAGACAAGTAGTCATCATTGTTTGGGGCCCCAATGGGCCCCACATAGTCACTGGAAAGGACTCTGGAGGCCCCTGAACTTGTTCAACTCACATGTTCTTCCTTGGGGAAGATCAGACAAGCCCTCCTCAAAAGGGCGCCACAGCTTGCTGGGTACCCAGCAGCTGAGCAGCCTCAGTCCGAGCCTTGTTAGGGTCCTTGTCCTTTCTCTTTCTTTTAGTCACCACCACCAGGGCCAAACCTGACTCTGGCTGAGGCTTCCCAGTAGGAGCCAGGCCATTGATTAACTCTGATTCTATGAAACAAAAAACTGCTGTCTGGAAGTGGAGTCTCAAGTTAGGTTGACTCGGGGTTGTCAAACTCTGGGTTTGCTTTTAAACTACTTCCTGGAATAACTCCCAGTTCTGTGCATCTCAACCATTTGGCCAGAATATGGACACTAGATGGCAGTCTTTCCCAGATCATACTCAAGTCTGGGTACCAAGTGGATTATATGGAACTGTAGTTCTCTCGTCCCTCGCAACTGAAGATACAGCATACGCTTTGCATTGTCGTTGTAATGCTGTTTTATTAACTCGCACTTTGGTACTTCATAAATCTTGAGTTTCACTAGATATATTTCACTATTATTTTTGATTACTGTTGTCCCCGTTCATTTTCCTTTAAATTTCTCTATGCATTTTTGTACATCATACTTAAAATAAATTTATATATAAAAATAAACGGTGATTTTTAAAAATATTCAAACGTGAATGTAGTTATATAATAAAGAAAATAAGGAAGAGCAAACTTTTGAAGACAATTTTTGTATATTACATGTGTCATGCATGAACATACACATAGGAAATGCATGAGTTCAGTGGTCATATAATAAATTAGAGCGAACCTAAGTGCATAACGATGGTGATTTCAGGACCAGAGCTGGCATCCGTTCATACCTTCGCCTTTTTTTTTTTTACTTTGTTTACGTCATCGCACAGAGCCCTAAGGCGGGACCTGGTGGGGGTGGGGTGCCCCGAGTACACGTGAGTGACGGACTTTAAACCAATTAAAATTGAGAATATGTGGAAAAGGTAGGGAGGTGGACTTTTTGTAAGATTGATGTTTGATTGAACCAATAGTCTTTATGTTACTACCCCTCTTTACACTCACTCTCGAACAACACGGCCCTTTTAATTTGAAAGTTGAAAGAGGAATTTGGGGTTTTAAAAGGCAAGGGGGGTATATTGACGACGAATTTTATCTGTGGTATTTTCTCCCTCTTATATAATTTTAATTAGCTAGCTATCGATAGTACGGACAAATTAGAAAAGAGAGTGACATTATCTATCGATAGCTAGCTAAACAAGAACATTACCGTTATCAAGTTTGCTGAAATTGGCGAGGCAGTTGCTCTTGTTAAATTATAATATATAGGAAATTAGCCATCTGGAGAATTTAGTGGAGAGGTGAATCTTCCGTGTGGCAAGAATAAGCGAAGTACTGGGGGGAAAGACTTGACTACCCGATAAACGACCAAAAAATTAAGTAAAATGGCGGAGCCGGACAAATTAAACATTGATTCTATAATACAGCGTCTTCTGGAAGGTGAGAAGTTTTACTGTGTATTTGGAAACACAGAAATTTAAACGTTGTTTTATAACAATTTATTGACTTAATCATTGCACGTTATTTTGCATAATCTGTTTTTGGAATTTGAATAAGTAGGTTTCACACAGAAGAACACGGAAAATATATCTTGTTAACTGCCGAGGAACAGATGCCGGACAGGAAAGCGGTATTACGGTGTCGTGATAATTAATTAAAAAAAAAAAAAGCTAACATTTTTTTTAAACAGTTAAATGGTAAATGGAGAGCTCGTTCATGACCATCTTTTAACCTTGTACACGAATGGTCCGTTTCCTTTGCCTCTTACTCGTTAACGTGGTTACCATAATTTGAAGAAACCTCACTAAATACTAAGTTATGGCAATGTTTGCTGCTGTTGGTCTTAAATGAAATTTTATGATATCGTTACGTATACACATCTTAATTTGGTTTGGCTGCCTCGTGCAAAAAGGCTACATAGCTTAGCAGCTTTTGAACCTTAATTGAAGGAACACTTGTGATATCTTAAGAGGAATAACGGTGGGTAGTAATGTTAGCAAATTTACAAATTAGAGTTTTAGAGTTCACTCATAATGTATATTATTCATACATTCAGGCAGGTTAGTGTGTGACGGAAGTGGTACAATGGTGTAGGCTGAAACGGAGCTGTTCTTATGGGGTACTGAATGTGGGGGCTGGGGTTTAAAATGAAGAAAATGCATTCCCAAATTTGGAGAGTTTTTTTTTATGCACGAAGGTTGTGTGATTTTAAGGTACCGATTTCAGTACCTTTATGTAAAGGCTTAATTAACAGCGCAATACAGTTGCATCAAAAGATGTGCAAATTACGTGAAGACTTAGAAGTTAGTTGACCGATTTTATTTGCTGTGAATGAGAGCCGATTTTGTTGTAAATTCGGAAGGCTGTCACCCTGGTGGACCCTAAACAAGGGACGGCATTCGGGGAATTAGAAGACAGATCAGCACAAGTATTAATTTTGAATATTTTCAGAGCTACAGATTGAAATGGGGGGGGGGGGGTTGCCAAAGTGTACATGCGTTGCGTGTTCATTCTCCCATCAATCTCTGATAAATTGTAACTACACCAGCACAATATACAGTATTACCTTAGGAAGCCGAATTTGAAACAATTAAAGAAACTTGTCTTTTGTTTTACATTTGGTGGCGCGAATGGCTGGGTGTACAGTGCGGCCAGATGAAGTGTAGCAGTTGCACAAATTGCACTAAACGTCAAATGATGAATGTGAAATTGAAGCAGGAGGGGTTGTTAAAGTATGCGGTGGACTGTGAATGTGCTAGAAGATGAAATGGAGAATGAGATTAGTTGTGCCCTGGTTGATGCGTTGAGGTTAACACGTTGAACAAATGTTATGTTTGCTTTCAGATGCTTGTATTCCATCTGACTTTCATCAGTGAGGCATTAAAGGCAATTTAACAGTTTTATGTCTGCATCCTGCGCACATGTCCCAAGACTTTTAAAATTCTTGGATTGGTTAGTCAGTAATAACCTTTTTTCATGTAATGAAATGGACATGTTCTCTGCTCTTTGAGTTGATTTTGTGCGCCATAAAAAAATAGCTACTGTTTTTGTACAGCTTACGTGCAAAATGCCAACATTCAGGTTTTTATCTTTGAAAATTCTGCTGTCAGTATTTGAAAAGGAGCATTTCTGCTTGGTCAGGATGCATTTGGTCTGACCCCTTTTAAAATGTGTACTTGTTTCAACATAATAAGATTGTTGTCCTGGGATTTTCTGCAAGTGTGGTGTGATTACAGCCGTCAAGTCCACGGTACTGAACAGGTGCGTGAGGTATGCGGGAAAGTGTGAAAGCACATCGACTGCTCCACTTCCAGGGGTGGCATATTGATAAAAAGGACAAAGTCTCATTGATGCAATATAAGGAGATGCTAGCTGGGGGGTATCAAGTTTATTTAGGTTTTTTGTGGTGGTTGTTTGCAGTATCTGATCTATACTATTGAGCTAGCAGGTTTAAAACCAGGCAAAACATACAATCTGGGAATCCTTGGTTACCTCTGTGGCATATTGAATGTCATCACTAGAACTGCTGCTCCCCTCCATCTCAGGTGTGAATGGGCCCAGGGGTAGTTTTTGTAGATTCAAGTTTTTATATCCGCAAAATGCCATTATATTTTATATCCGCAAAATGCCATTATATTTGTGGGGATGGTAACCAGTTGTGCTGTAGGCATGAAAGAGGATCTGTAGTAGTTCATGCCAAGCCTCTATGTTGGTCTGTCTAGAA
The DNA here is from genome assembly GCA_025773905.1 of Chitala chitala. NCBI lineage: Eukaryota > Metazoa > Chordata > Actinopteri > Osteoglossiformes > Notopteridae > Chitala > Chitala chitala. Next base: position 6,533,808 of record JABJVR010000038.1, on the reverse strand, counting down.
TTGGCAGCAGATATGATGCATTAAAAAAAAATAATAATAATTATACAGGTTGAGTGCTGCTTGAAAAATTACTGGTAGTCCCACTGTGTGCTGTGTTTAACATGGGTTATGTGGAAGAAAATTTTCACCTTCTACAGTTGCTAGTCTTTTAGATCCTGGGTCCAGTTGACATTGCTTGCCCTGTGAGTGAGCAAGCGAGATCCCTTTGTCTGCCTGCTTTCTCTGCAAGTTGTGTTTATTCGTTCCTCGGCTAACTTCAGCGTAAGCACTGTCAGGGATTAGTACTCGCCTAATCCTGGTGACAGGCTGTGGCTCCCTAATTATACAGCTCTCATGCCAAGTCCAAGGCCCTCTTACTGCAATGGCTGCATTCTGTATATGTTTAAACAAATTTGTCAGGTGTGTTAAGTGGTTCAGCTATTCTTGATGGTGTAATATCTGGTTTTTAATAATTTCTTATTTGTAGCTCATTCTTTGCACATTAGTTACCGATGGCCTTGTCTGTGTCCCTCATTAAAACAAATTTACTATGTCCAAGGCCTTTAATAGCATTTGTCAGTGGACTGTTTTCCTAAATGCTAAGAATGGTGCTGCTTGGAGGTGGATGACTAGTGTGTGTGACAACTTGGTAATGCCCAGGTAGAAGGATGATGGCAGTACATTCAGGCTTTTACGCATTGTTCAGAATAGACGCCAGAGCACTGGTCATGCGGTTACCGTGCCAGTGGATTCGCTCCATGAGCTTGAAGATCCTGCATCTGCGTCAAAGTACCTGAAATGACACATTTTTGCTGTTCTCCCAAAGCAGTGTGAAAAACTGAGTTTGTGTGTGGAGATGCTCCCTGTAAATGGTAGTGGGCTATAAAGTGTCTTGATAGCCTCCACAGCCAACCAGGGTTATTTCTGGCCTGGGTGAGCTGGGAGTGCTTTGAACTCGTTGCTGGTGCCCTGTGGTCTGTCATCTGTGACAGCAGCCTGCTGAGCTCCTCTTTGGAAGCCTTAGATGGGGTGACCAGGATATCAGATGGCTGTCTTTTCTGCTCCCTTTATCCTGAAATTGGCTGGTCATTTCATTATGTTCCTTCAGTCCATCGTGCTTCCATGTGCGCCTGTGTGTTTGTTGTTCAGAAAAGGCTTGTTTGAATTGCTGATGGCTTCTGTATGTCTGTAGCATTCAGTGGATGCGAGTTGAATAGCTAATTGAAATAAAACTGCCTTTGCCGTTTTATGGCAGTGAGTTACAGTAATGGTGTTAAATTCCTCACTTTGAACTTATATTCACCCCCTTCCCATTTGGTCAGCTAAAGTACAGTGTCCCTTGTTACCATTGGGATTTTAATTCAGTGGCTGCAGCTGTGCTCTTTTGCATTTATTAGCTAGTCGCTTCACATGGTGCCAATAATTTGATTAGTTGCCAGCCGCTGCTGACGAGCGGGGTTTTTTTTTTTTTTGCGCCGAATGCCACCTTTCTGTGGTCTGTCTCCCACCTGTCATTTCGCACCCCAGTTCCTGTGCTCTGTTCTTACTCACACACCCACCCCCTGCTAAATTATCCATCTCTCAGCACCAGTGTTCCAAGGAGACAAGCATGATTTTATTTTTTTGTGCTGTCTGTTCTTTCTCAGGTGCTTGTCACTTCTCCAGTGCAGCATTTTTAAAAAAGGAATTTATTGGGTTCCTAACAGTCAGTAGAGCCTAGTGTTTAGCTTGTCTGATTAGCAGTGCTAATTGTTTACCCCGGCTTCTTCCTCTATCACTAGTTAAAGGCTCCCGGCCAGGCAAGAACGTGCAGTTGACAGAAAATGAGATCCGTGGCCTCTGCCTCAAGTCCCGGGAAATATTCCTCAGTCAGCCAATCCTGCTTGAGCTTGAGGCGCCACTCAAAATCTGTGGTGAGTGTGTACTGGGTGGCTCTTGTTGAATTACAGAACACTTGTTTAAAGGACTGCGGTGTTTGTTTACTTGTGTATAGCAGTGATTTTGTGAGGGAGCATTTATGTTGATGAACTTTCAAAATTATTTTTCCAGTCAGGGCTCATAAGATTTGCACTACTTTTCAGGTGACGTCCATGGGCAGTATTATGACCTCCTACGACTATTTGAGTATGGAGGCTTCCCTCCAGAGAGCAACTACTTGTTCCTGGGTGACTATGTGGACCGAGGCAAGCAGTCACTGGAGACTATCTGCCTGCTCCTGGCCTACAAGGTCAAGTACCCTGAGAACTTCTTTCTGCTGAGGGGAAACCACGAATGCGCCTCCATCAACCGCATCTACGGCTTCTATGACGAGTGTAAGCAAGGGTGGGGATATGGTTGCCGTTAGTCACCGTGTGCAGATGAGGCTCCGTTGCATAACGAGCCCTGCTGGTGTTGTACAGTCATGGCGTGATGAAAGAGGGGGATGGTTGGGGGGGGGGGGTGCTTAGTCACTTGCAAGCAGCTCCTATGTGCTCGGCGACGGCAGTCTATCGTCAGGGAGCTGCAGCTACAGCGTTTTATTATTGTTTTTTTTAATGCCTTGTGTCTGGTGCTCTCTCCACCAGGTAAAAGGAGGTACAACATAAAGTTGTGGAAGACTTTCACAGACTGCTTTAACTGCCTACCGGTGGCTGCCATTGTCGATGAGAAAATATTCTGTTGTCATGGAGGTTTGTCAGCTGATGCCTTTTGTTTCTCAGTCAAAGATGCATTTCACTTGTTCTTTCATGTACGTTCGCTGCCTGCTGGTACCAAGGATCCATTTAGCTGACGTTAGCTTCTGGCAAGCCACTTTCAATCTGAAGGTTGTGGTATCAGAGCCCATAAAGGCACTAAAAAGTCACTAAAATCTTTTCACACTTCTTGACAGGAAAACTTACCTAAAGCATTCTTGGTATACAATGGATTAGTATATACGCACACATAATCATTGTTTGTGGAGCTGGTAATGCTATTATTGGCATAGTCAGTATTAATAACTTGTGGTAATATTTACTGAGCCTTGGGTTGCCACCCATAGGTCTGTCTCCGGACCTGCAGTCAATGGAGCAGGTGCGGAGGGTGATGCGGCCCACAGATGTTCCAGACCAGGGCTTGCTGTGCGACCTGCTGTGGGCTGACCCAGACAAAGATGTGTTGGGCTGGGGAGAGAACGACCGTGGCGTCTCCTTCACTTTTGGTGCTGATGTGGTGGCCAAGTTCTTACACAAGCACGACATGGACCTCATCTGCAGGGCGCATCAGGTCAGGGGGGGTGTAGGCTGTTCTCATCCTTGTCAGTGTGGAGCTCACAGCATCTTCCCACAGGTCACCTGCTGCTTTGCACGTAACACATGTTGTAGTCTGTTGTAGGTTGGGGAGTCTCCTGTTTTTGAATGGCTTATTCAGTTGTGCCGTGTTGGTGAACAAAATATGAAATGGCTTATCTGGTTCAGACACGGGCACGTTAATGGCTTGTGGGTTTGCTTTGTGCGACTGTTCAAACAGCTTTGTGGTCATGTTAAGTGGACTCCACTTAGCTGCTGCTTTCTCTCTCCTTCAGGTGGTGGAGGATGGATACGAGTTCTTTGCCAAGCGACAGCTGGTCACTCTGTTCTCTGCACCCAACTACTGTGGCGAGTTTGACAATGCAGGCGCCATGATGAGTGTGGATGAGACCCTCATGTGTTCCTTTCAGGTACCTGTCTCATGTGGGCTGTCTGGGGTGATTTGGCAATACTTGTCTGTTGGGATTTGTGCAGCAGTCTTGCTCGATTGTATTCTCTTCTCCTCTTCAGATTCTGAAACCTGCGGACAAGAAGCTGTATTCTTACGGAGGTGGTGGGGGCATGGGATCTGGGCGTCCCGTCACTCCCCCTCGAAACTCAGCCAAGGGTGGGAAAGCGAAGAAATAACACCTGCTGCACTCCCTCTGCCTTTGCTTGTCTACCTCCCTCCCTCCGTTTTCCTACATCCAATCTTGACAAAGCGGCATCGGGCTGTTTCCTTTTCTCCTCGTTCTTGTTACTGATGCTGCGTTTTAAAGGTGTGAATGAACGTTTGAGAAGTTTGTAACTGCTATCCTTTTGTGAGCTCGACCTCCTTACATGTGTAAGAAAAGACCCAGTTCCTAGTTCTACCCCTCTCCCCTCACCCCACCAGTTTTTGTAGACACTTGGGAAGCATGCAAGGTAGCAGGTTGAAAGATGCCTGCAGTACATCATTGCCAGTGTAGGAGGGAGTGTCTGTCTTTATGTAAGGACCTGCCTCGCTCTAATCTTTGTGAGAGATGCTAGTATCTTTGAAGGGGTGTGCGTGTGTGTCGGGGGGGTTCTGATCGTGTGCATGTGACGGCTGTATGTCAGATGGCTGGATTTCCAGTCGGTGTGCTTAGGTTTGGGTGTGGGCAGAGGAAGGGTAAAAGGGATTTTTGACATGATGTTGGGAAGACAACGGATACTCTCGGGTTTGTACTGACATCACTATTTTGAGGCTAAATTCAGGTGTCAAGTTGTTTTATAGGTGTCACAAACTTTTTTTTTTTTTTTTTTTAACTTGTTTTAAGTCGTTTGAGGTGGATTACGAATAAAGAGACATATTTTAAAATACCAAGAGCTTAATTTGCTTTCCTATGGTGCACGTATTCCATCCCGATTGTAGGGCTTGCGCTTTGTGGTGATGCCCTGTTGTGTGTTCTTTCAGCAATATTGTCATGTCCAGGTTCCCCCATTATTTATAAACTCAGTGACGTTCCAGCACTTTGGAAATTTCCATTCTTTGTTTTCTGTCTTTGATGTATTCAGCTATCCCCCTTGCCTGTCCTACATTCTTGGACCCAAATGTAAATAGTGTTTTCTTTTCCCTCCATTTTTGTGTGTTGTACTTGTTCTCCCTCTTACCCCTGCCTCTCAATCAGTCACAGGTTGACTGCAATTTGTACGCCCCGCCTCTGTCATGAACAGATACGTTTTGCTTCTGGATTGGTTGAAAGGTTGAGCCAGATCATGTAAGCTCTTCATTCCTGCTCTCTAGTTTCACATATTGATTGGAGCCAGTAGTGTAGTTTTAATTGGAATTTTATGTTGCTTGTTTGTCGTCAGATGTTTTTTTTTTTTTTTATATTCCACTATAAACCACATATTCTCTTACCTGGATTATGTTTCCTAATTTGAACTGGTGGCCCCTGGCTGTGTGTTTTGCTTCATTTTAATTGTACCCATGAACTGTCAGTCTTTTTGACCAAAACCAATCATCTTGGAGCAATAGTAATATACTTTTTGGTGCCCCTACTGCTGTCAGATTCTTAAGGTGGGCAACTTTGTATGATGTGAATTTTTACAGGTCTTGCAGTTTCTGTACGATTGGGCACTGAGTAATGAACCTATAAATTTTTACTGTAAAAGCGGTAAGGTTAAACGTGGTAATGTGTAATTTGAGAAGGCTGAATACACTCAGCATGGAGCAGAGCAGCATCTTGCTTTCTTGGTTGATTTAAGAAAAAATACATTTTTCAAGTGGCAGACGTTTAGTGCAAGAGCCAGGCTGTCTTGAATATAGACTGATTGCTTGTACAAGGGTATTTTTGTAATGCTGTATTTTTTTCTAGCTACATTCTTTGACAGTGATATAATTGTACTTTTGGCACACCAGGGAAGATGTGACTATTTAAAACAAGCATTTAAGTTCAAAAGAAATGCTTTTTTTTCCCCCTCTTTACAGCAGACAATCTATAATGTGATAAAGCATACATTTTAGAGGCAAGCCATCTGCAACACAAAAATGAAACAAGATGCATTTTTGGCAAGTTCCAGAAGGATGTTTGGTTTTGAGGAGTGATGTCAGAGTCCACCTGGGTGTACTTCTGGAGTTTCCTCCATTTATCCCATTAAGTGGGACGTTAGCAGCAGACGTTACAAAATGAGAATTTAGTGGTGTTGCATAAATTTGTTACGAACGTGATAAAATGTATGACTTTTTTTTTCCTCTCAACAGAAAGGTGTAGAATAACGTGGATAATGCGAGTTTGTAAATGTTTTTCTTTCAACCGATCAGGGACCTGTCCCCATGCACTGTTGCTGGGTAGAACAGACGTTTAAATACACTTGATGAATGAATTAAATCAGTTAATAGGTTTAATAAAAAAATATGCTATTTTTTAATGTAATTTGTTTTGCAACAATCAGATTTTGTCTCTCTGTTACCAGATAAATAAAACTAGTGTATTTGTACATTGTTTCTTGTCTTTTTTCCATGGTTGCTCTATTTTCTGTGGATGTGTAGTTGAGTTTAAAAAATAAAATCAGCTATGTTGTCACTGAGTACACATGTTAGAATGAATTTTCTCTGCATTTAACTCCTCCCTTTGGGGGACGCATGTGAGTGTCTTGCTCAAAGACTTACCTATCAGCTCAGCTGGGATTCAAACTGGGAGAGTTCTGCATCCCCATCTGATGTTCTACCAATTGAGCTACTGGGCCACTAAATGTAGTTTTGTTTATTCATATAGCAGACCCCTTTGAGACATGTTACAATGAAATTTGTTCCCTGCATTTAACTCGCCTTGTGGGAGCAATGGGCAGCCATTATTCAGCACCCAGGTAGTGACTGGGGTGGAATGGCAATGGGATACCAATAATGTACTGGTAAGTGTCAACTCTTAACACAGATGTTGTGTCCAGATATTATGAAGTCTGAGTTCTGAAGATGAATCCACACTTAACGTTTCACACCATACAAGAAACTGGCCTTTTTTCACGGCTTGGTATCTTGCAGCAAAGTACTTCATTTTTGTGACACTTGGTAAAATCTGGAAAAGCAACCGCAATGTTATCGTGACACATGAATTTGACAAAGCAAGTAAATCCCTCAACGCAGTACGCACATGAGTCGCCAGCGTCAGTGGTACATACAAAAAAAAAACCCGTGGGAAAAATTAACCATGATTACTGCCTCCTCGTGGTAAATAGCTGCAACTACTTGTTCGAAACTGGTACAGCAACCGTACAAAAGTTGTACCAATAACTAATTTACATCAATTTGGTGTAAATATTTTGGTGAAGTTATATTTACGTTGGTTGATTGGTTTTCTTGCTTAACGTCTTTTGCAAGACTGTGTGTAACCCGAAGGTTTGCAATGACTGGGTTAGAATTAAATATACGTTCTAGGTTTGTTGCGTTTCTTATATCGTTTAACAGTTTTGTTGTACGGACAGCTGGGGCAGTTAATGTTCTGTACTTAATTGTCACTGGTCAACAATGGAGAAAAATACAAAAATACGAACGATATTTATTGGTTAGATAAATTCAGGCCCTTCTGGCTTTCCGTAAACTAGGCTTCTTTTGCTTGCCCTCCATTTTTCAAGATGGCTTCAAAAGGCTTTCGAACACTTGCATCTGGTAATTGTCAAGCATCTTATGGTTGTGATTGTACAGTATTTGTTGCGCCTAATATTCATTTGATTTAAAATAGTACGGGTACATAAGATAGTATGATATAACTAAAAGATAACCATTGTAATTAAGTGTCCGTAAGAGTGAGAATTGCTGCATGTTTAGATAGAAGAAAAACGCCATTTGCGGGACAGCACTTAGTCGAATGTGACAAAGATTTTCTGAGTTCGTTTTAGTTAGATGTCATTACCATCTGCCTGATCTCCTCAGCTCTGCAACTATCTGCATCATGGTTGCTTCTTAATTCTTGTCAAAGGGTGAGTGTCGTTCTCAGAGTTCGTAAATGTTTATTTTGTACCACAAGGTGGCGATATCTGACCTGTTCTTTTATCCCCTGGCATTCTACTCGGTCTTTGTCAGTGTGTTGCGCGACAGAGCAGAAGGGCCTATGCCGTGCTTGCCAAGGAGACGTTTTCGAGGGACAAGCCTCACATTAACATTGGCACCATTGGCCACGTGGACCATGGAAAAACAACACTCACAGCTGCCATCACCAAGGGTGAGGGGAATACGAGGGCTCAGTTGGGACCTGACTGGTGTGCATTCCTTGTCTTTGTCACCGTTCCTGTCTCTCAGTATTGGCAGACATGGGGGGATCCCGCTTCAAGAAATATGAGGACATTGATAACGCACCTGAGGAGAAGGCTCGAGGCATCACCATCAATGCCTCTCACGTGGAGTATGCCACTGCTAATAGGCATTACGCCCACACTGACTGCCCTGGCCATGCTGATTACATCAAGGTAGCCCCTCCACTGTCACAGCTGATAGGTGATGTCATCTACTCTGAATTACTTACTACCTGTAAGTGACTAAATACTAAGGAGCGTACATGTGAATTGTGCATTCTTAAAGAAAGAAACCAAAAATTAAATTGTTGTGAATGTGTTAGCATGTCCAGGAGGGGCTGGGCAGCCAGTCAACCTTGGGCCCCCAGAGGTTTTTTTTTCCCCTCACACCATGGAGTTTTTGGTTCCTCTCCTCTGTTGTTGTCTGGCTTCATTCATTTGTATTAATTCTTTGACATCTGTTTTATATTCCTTCGATATGCATATATTCTGGTGTAAAGCGCTTTGAGGCACGTTGTTGTAAAAGGCGCTATATAAAAATAAATTGAATTGAATTGTGTCAACTGAAAATAACATGTTGTACACAGTTTCTCCTATAAACACAGCCTTGGGGGAGCAATCACAGTCAGGGGAGAGTTGTTGGTGTATTGTAGCTGAATCCTCATATATGAGATCATACCAAAAGTATTGTTATAGGTAAATATGTGTAATGTATAAATTTTTTTTTTTAACTTTGTCCCTCAAATATATCTTTGTGAGGGGAGGGGGCATTCACCCCAATGCTCATCATTTGATGCTACTTAGAGCCCCTTCACCAGGCTTGGTATAACGTGGCCTTCCTTGTCCCTTTATGGTCCCTGGTGCAGAACATGATCACAGGTGCTGCCCAGATGGATGCCTGCATTCTGGTTGTGGCAGCGACAGATGGGCAGATGCCACAAACGCGGGAGCACCTCCTGCTGGCGCGGCAGATAGGTGTGCAGCACGTGGTGGTGTTCGTCAACAAGGCGGACTCTGTGAGGGACGCGGACCTGCTCGAGCTGGTGGAGCTGGAGGCCCGGGAGCTGCTCTCTGAGCTGGGATATGACGGTGACGGGGTTCCTGTCATTACAGGTTCCGCTCTCTGTGCCCTGGAGGTCAGTGTGGGGGTGCAGGGAGCGGGTGAGAGACAAGACGTATACGTGGGCCTGAGTACAATGACTCACTGAAGTTGGCAGCTGTAATGTAACTGGAACATTTGTATGTCGAGGGTGAACAACAGTGGCGAGAGTTTGAACCAATTAAGAAGGCAGAGAGATGCAATAGGAGAGCAGTGGTGTGACGGCTCCCTCTAGTTTGCGCTTCACTGTCCATGTTCCACTTAGGGAAGGGAACCTGAGTTGGGGGCCAGTGCTGTTATAAATCTCCTTGAGGCACTGGACAAATATGTGCCTGTACCTCAAAGGGAGCTGGACCGGCCTTTTCTGCTGCCCGTTGACTCTATCCACTCCATCCCCGGTGAGTGAGCCACCCTGTGAGATGCAGTGATTGTCAGGTGTACACAGGGCCTGCTGCACTTACACTAAAGCTAACAGCATTTGTGGCAGTATTCATGACCTGGCACCACTTCTCCAGGCAGAGGCACGGTGGTGACGGGAACGCTGGAACAAGGAACCATTTGTAAAGGAGATGAGTGTGAGTTTGTGGGATACAACTACTCCTTCAAGTCTGTAGTCACAGGTCAGTGGGTCCTCTTTCCTATGGCTTGCCTGCACATCTGTGTGTTTGTATCCAGTATCAGTAATGACAGTTTGCATGATGTTTTGTTGAAGTGAGGGAAATTATTTGCGTTGCCCTTTGTTGGGTGTGGTCTGCCAGTTAGTGAATGAATGTGCAAATTGTGTTGTGTGGCAGGCATTGAGGTGTTCCACAAGTCTTTGGAGCGTGCAGAGGCAGGAGACCACTTGGGGGCACTAGTGAGGGGTTTGAAGAGGGGTGATGTAAGGAGGGGGATGGTTGTGTGCAAACCAGGCTCTATCAAACCAAACAAGACGGTTCAAGCACAGGTAATTCTCCTCTCTGGTGATGATGATGACTTGACCAGATCTGCCCAGGCAGTGTCCTGTTAAAGGTTGATGTGGTTTTAGAAACACCGTGTGTGTGTGTGTGTGTGTGTGTGTGTGTGTGTGTGTGTGTGTGTGTGTGTGTGTGTGTGTGTGTCCATCAGCTGTATCTTCTCAGCAAAGAGGAGGGCGGTCGTCACAAACCCTATACCAAAAGTTTCATGCCAATGATGTTCTCCCTCACCTGGGACATGGCGTGCTGTGTGTCTCTGCCTGATGACAAGGTACGTGCGTGTATGTGTTTGAGGGAGAAAGAGAGATAAAGTTGTTTCAATACCTCCTGCTAAAAAATAGTTTGTGGTATTTTAAAGAAAAATTGCTGTGAGTTTAAGTTTTCACCTTAATTGCATTAAAATGATAGTTAAGAAATAGTTACATTTGTCTTTGGAAGCACTACTGCGCAGTCATTACGGTAGTTCACCGATCAGTTACAGTAGAGTATTAACAGAGCTACTTTGTGGATGCTGTTTCTGTTTGCCAGTGAATTCAACACAGCTTGTATGTGATGTTTGTGATATGATTTTTTTTTATTTTCAAGATGGCATGTACATTGTTCAGGTTTTTGAAGGTAAAGTTTTGTCCACCACCCCCCACAAGGACATGATCATGCCTGGAGAGGATGCTCTCGTCACCATCACCCTTCGGCAGCCCATGGTCCTGGAAAAAGGTCAGCGGTTCACTCTGAGGGAATGTGGCAGGACCATTGGTGCTGGCTTGGTCACGGACCTGCTGTCTCCAGCTGAAGAAGAACAGCTCAAATGGGGCTGAAACTAAGCCTGGACTATGGATGTGTGTTGGGTGCGAGGACACACAATGGATGGCGTAACAGCACACGTCTCGCTGGCTGTCATCCGAGGTGTAGCGTGCGGAGAGGCGTGTCTAGAACCACAGCTCCTCGGTGTTCGTGGACTCTGCTGTGTATGAAGCTGCTTGGCTACAGACTGTCATTTGTATAATAAAATGCACTTAATCCCTTTGATGCATCCTTTGCACGTCAATCAGCATCGTCTGATAGACGCTAAGGAGGAAATATGGCACGATGTGATACCGACTGTCATCTTCTGATTAGAATTTTTTATGAGAGGATAAGTACCAGTAGTGCTATATGTTTTTTTTTTTTTTTTTTTTTTTTTTTTTTATAATTTTGTCAAATTAAAAAATGGTTTATCATATTTTAAAACAAACGTACAGACAAAAAGCGGAAAAAAATGGGCAACAAAAAACACTAAGCAGTTTACAACAGCATTTCATGAATACGCACATCCATAAATGTTATGAGTGGCTGTAGGGATGGGTCATGTATAAAATGTGTGGGGGAAGAGGTACGTTAGTTGTTTCAAACAACTAACAGTCGTTCTAACTGTGGCAAGTTCATTTGTGTCTAGCTGAAGTGCTCCTTGTCTTAAGTGTAACTCTGCAGCTAGTAGCCTTAGACTCCTGCCCTTCACAATACAGTATTTTAACTAAGATATGTAAGAAGTGAACTGCATGCATATTTGCAGTTGACAAGTGATAAGCCGTGAGCTAAAACAGAAACCTGTTTTTAGATCGTTACAAGTGAATGCTGAGTAAGTCTTTGATGGGCAGCATACATACAGAGCTGGAGTGAAGACATCACAGTTTGAACATCCGTGGTCGGGTATAACGCATCAGCACTTGTGGAACACTTGTAACCAACCATAATTTAAAGTCATAGTGAATTTATAAAAAAACCTTCATATTACTGATGCAGTAATGTGCTGCTTACAATGGGTAGACAATGTAATAGAAACATATTAAATACAGTATTAAGAACCTAATAAGGAGGACCATCCTTTGCCTTCTTGGAATGGAGTCGTAAAAGTCCTGATCTTTATTACACTGAAAGCTCATGTCAAAAGTGCTAATTATGGAACCTCTTTTGGCTGATATACACTAATGCAATCGACATACTATGACTCAACTATGCAGCTGTATTTGCAATCGTGATTTATTTTGGACAGCTAACTTCCTTTACACGCTGCTATTCCATCCAGCCCATGTACAGCAGTAACCATAAGCAACACTGCAGCACTGAATTTCTGCTGTAATCCTCTCTATCACCTGCTCTTCCTCAGGCTGCCTTCTGCTCCGCAGTGTTTGTCATGCGTCCTGCTGTCTGTGGAGCTCCTCCTTGCTCCTCCTCGTCTTCCGTTGCTGCTCTGCGCTTCACTCTCACACCAGTCTTCTGGAGCCAGACCACCCTGTCTCTGCTCAAAACTCCAGCTCCGTATTGCTGGGCGTCAAGTCCTCCATCTTCTCGTATAAATCTAACGGAGAAGCTCAGTTGCTAAAAGAATTTTTAAATAACTTTTTTTTTTTTTTACTGAAGTATGTTCATCTCAGTCGGAGAAGAAATTACTTAAAAAATGCAAAATATGTATTTGACACAATAATGGCAAAAAGTTTTTTCTGGCCAATGATACTTCCTATGTGTTTGTGGTTGGAATAAAGAAACACTTCTGCGCTGTATAAGCCCCTAAGTCTTGACTTTGGTCACTTACCACTTTCTTCCTGGTAAAGTCTTTGTGGGCCGTCCATGTCTTCATATGACTCTCCATCTGTTTATGTTAATAAAAGGACAGGTTTGGGGTGGGAAATTTGACTCTTTCACTGACATTTATACTAGCCCAGCACCAGAAGCTCTCTCAGTTACCTGTGTCCCAGGAATCCTGAACAGCACAGGAGTTATGGTCACTCTGCTCATCTCCATTTTCTAAATCAGGATTGATGTAATCTATATGAAAAAGGCAGAGCCAATATTATAGTCATGAAACCTTGTCTCCACATGAGTTTCTAGTTCTATGGTCCATACTACACTGACACACAACCAGTTGTATGTGAATTCCATCCAGCTGTGTGATCATGTGAGTAGGACTCCAGCTAGATTACATGCACCACAATGTGGCCCAGTTATTCAGTCAAACTGACCTTCCTCATCTGTGTTACTAAACAACATCTGCCTGGAAGAACGTTCGTACAGTGGGCACTCCATATTCACATAGGAATCCCCATCTGAAAAAGTGGTGAATTCATTCAGCAAGTGCAGATGTGGAGCTGTCAGGACACACTGATTAACAGCCAACAACATACCAGTATCACTGATGTTCTGACGTAAAGAAAGAGTGTCTACACAGTGCTGTTCCCTCTGTCCTTCCTGTAATTCACTGTGTTCTTCATCTGGAACAATATAATCTGGGGACAAATGCAAGCAGGGTTGGGGTAATTTAACACCAGTAGACTGGTTTAAACTAGGCTTTTAACAACAGCGCTGTGGTCAACCAGGTTAGTGCTTTATTAACTGTATGAGTACAGAATATAAACCATGAGCACTGCATGTCCCTTTAATTAATTATTTGCCAGTTAGTTAATGCACAAACTGAGGGAGTGGTGTGTCCAACGCTTACCTTCGTCCTCTATGATGACATTGTCAGTGACTGTATCTTTGTTCGCATAGATGGCCGTCTCCAGGTTCTCGTAGGACAGGGCCTCTAGGGACTTAGCTGTACACAACACTGGTTACATTAATACTGTTCTCAGTTTGAACTAAGCTATGTTCTACATCAGTTTTTACATGCCTTGGTATTTTATATGTTATATATTTTTATACTTCCACCCTTAAGTTTTTGTGCTGAAATATATCTACCTTTCAGGTGGTCAACCCCTGTATCCCAGCTGTCAGCAGTGGATACGTTCGACCTGAAACAACATACACCAAACTGCCATTTACACACCTCACTCACTGATTTGGGTAACTGCTGAGAGAATAAAATTACATGTTCGCAAATTGGTTTGCAATAATAGAAGTTCTCTTTTTAAATGGAAGTTTAATGCACAGGTCAACTTTGAAATAATATGAAGATATGTGGAACTCATCATTAAAATTATTTAGAAATGTATTTAATTTATAAACATTTGGTCAAACAATTTTGTGATAACTCTAAATGACGAGTT
>JABJVR010000038.1:6504472-6519658 GCA_025773905.1 Chitala chitala | reverse complement strand
ATGCTAACATATTATACATTTTCCCAAAGTTTTATTAGCAAATGCCAGAAGGTACATTTAGGCATTGTGATACGGTTTGCCGTTGCTGTCATTTTAGTTTGTTTACCCATGAAAAAAATTGGATTTTTTGCGTTCCGGTCATTAATGAACGGTCAATACAGATCAATTGGACAAGACCAGACTTGTACCGATTCCTGTATCGGCTAGGAAGCATTGATATAGTCGATAAATATCGAACCGATGTAGACCCCTAGTCGCCATACACAACCTCAAGAAGGGCATAATAAAGGCAAAATACAACTACAGGCAACTGGTTGAGGACCACTTTAACAGCACTGACACAAAGAGGGTGTGGAAAGGAATTAAAGCTCTCGCAGAATACAAGAGCTCACCTGCCCTCACCAACTGTGATACCTCACTACTCAACAAACTCAACAACTTCTTTGCTCGGTTTGAGAACAGAGACCACAGGGACAGCGTGACAATGGCCACCATTCCAGCCACTGAGGAGGTCCAGCGTCTGGCACTAAACATATGCAACGTACGACGCACGCTGCGAAGACTGAATCCATGCAAGGCAGTGGGTCTGGACGGTGTGCCAGGACGGGTACTCAGGGACTGTGCCGATCAACTTGCTGGAGTTTTTACGGATATTTTCAATCTGTCTCTAGCATCAGTCCCTGTGCCTAAAATCAGCCATTATTGTGCCAGTGCCTAAGAAAACAAACTGTAGTTCTCTGAATGTCTTTTGACCAGTGGCCCTCATACCAATAGTGGCCCTCATACCAAAAGTGTTTTGAGAAACTTGTCCTCTCATACATCAAGGATTCCATACCAGCCTCAATTGATCCATATCAGTTTGCATATAGAGCTAATAGGTCTACAGAGTAGGCCATCTAAATGGCTCTCCAAACTGCTCTCATACATCTGGAGAGACAACACATTTGTAAGGATGCTGTTCATAGACTATAGCTCTGCATTTAATACTGTCCTCCTACCACAAACTGACCACAAAACTCCTCCAGTTATATCTGATCCCACTGCTCTGCAACTGGATACAGGATTTTCTGACAGACCGCCCCCAGGCAGTGAGATTTGGCCCCTACACATCCTCAATCATCACTCTGAACACTGGTACGCCACAGGGGTGTGTGCTCAGCCACATCCTGTACTCCCTCTTTACCCAAGACTGTCTCTCTGCATCCAACACCAACACCATAGTGAAGTTTGCGGATGACACAACTGTAGTGGGATTGATCACGGACAACGATGAATGAGACTATAGAGTGGAGGTACAGAACTTGGTGGATTGGTGTTTGGAGAACAATCTGACTTCAGGAAATCCCTGGACAGGCATCACACTCCAGTTTCAATCAATGGAGAGAGAATAGAAATGGTTCCCAGCATCCACTTTCTAAGAGTCTACATTGCACAGGACCTCACTTAGACCACAAACATCACCACACAAAAAAAAAAAGGCACAGCAGTAGTTGTTTTTCCTGAGGACACTGAAGAAAGCTGGACTGCCAGCAGAACTATTGGTAACTTTCTTCCGCTGCTCTATAGAGAGCATCATGACATACTGCATTTCCACATGGTATGTCAGCTGCACCGGAGGGGACAGGAAAGCACTTCAACGTGTCGTCTCCAGCACTCAAAGGATCACCTGGACTCAACTCCCAGCGATAGACGACATCTACAGCACACAGTGTCTCCAGAGAGCAAACAACATCTGGAAACACTCCACTCACCCTGGCCATCACCTCTTTGAACTGCTGCCATCAGGCAGGCGTTATAAAGCCATCTATTCCCACACAATCAGATTAAGGAACAGTTGTTTCCCCAGAGCTGTGGTTGCTCTTAATCAGACTGGAAGATCAGAATAAACTGACAAATTGAACTACTTGATCACAACTACAACAATCTATTACACATAACAAAGAACACTGTTTACATTTCAGTACTACATGCGCAATACTGTTGTCTCTTTCTTGCACTACCCACTTTACAAAACCATATCACCTTATAAAACTTTAAAACTTCAAAACATTATATCACTTTACAACCTACACTGATGCTGCTTGTACTGTCTATACTGTTAACTGTTTAGATATATTGTGCACTGTATTTTTGTGTGTATTTTTGCTCTTTGCACATTTTTTTTTTTTTGCATCTTAGGAGCTGCTAAACCTATTTAGTTGTATTGTACACTGTATTATACAATGACAATAAAGAATTCAAATTCTATGTGAAATACATCATACCCAGTGTTTGCGGTCAACATCTTCATCTGCATCCCATTTACGCGTTAAAAATGGCCACTTTTTGCTTATTATCTCCCCTGCGAAGAAAGTGGTGAGGGTGGGATATTCCTACACAGGTGAAAAAGATGCAAAATATATATATATAAACACCAGTTAATATGGGAGAACATCAGACACTGAATAAGGCTCTTACAAAATTAAAAGTTTAGCTCCACAAAATATATTCAAATTCATTTGTTCTGAACAGTTATACAGGATGTGACATAAGAATATTGACATTAAAATAAGAAATTTCCCTTTGTTTCTTGTAACTGAAATTCATTTTGACACCATTTGGTTGCAGTAGTAGTTTTTAATAACTTTCACCTTACAGATCAATACTAGCAGTCATGTACTGTTATAACCACAAGAAACTATATCTTAGTAGGTAGTTTCTTGATACTCAACTAGGGAGGATACAAACTGACCTCTGTCAGCCCTTTAATCTTCAGGTATCCACATAGATATGAATCTTCCATGGTCACATGCTATGATAAATACGTTAAACAGTCAGGGACACATAGGTTTACTTCATCGCCAGGAACAGATGTCCCCAATTAAAGGTCGTGTAAAAAATGTACTTTGTTGTGAAAGTCCAGTGCTCTGATTTGTTCAGCCATTCTTGAGTGCTTTTTTTAAACAGTACGTAGCATCACTCACGAAAGATTAGCGTCTGCACAACTGTTTATAGCTGGCCATGTGTGGCCGTTTGTCCTGATATTCATATCTGACACGGCGAATTTAATTTATATTTGACTGATTACTTTTATAACGTTCCCTTTAAGGTATGAAATCAGCATTTAGGCAAACCGAATAAAAAAAAAAAACGAAGTAAACATTGCCCTTATAATGCTAGAGTAGGATCAGAATCTGCATTTTTCAAATGTTTTAAACTATTCGGTGTGTTTTAGTTGACCTTACGGTGTTGGCCATAAACACATTTCCTCTTATGACTTACTGACACACGGTTGTCCGCTGTGACTGGAAACAGTCCGCTACTTTCACGGCTCGTCATATTAATTGTGACACGTAGGGTGGCAGAGCGCAGTGTACATACTTACTTGCAAAACAACTTCTACGTCATACGAGTTTCCTTGGCTTTTTTGGTGCCCACGAAATTGTGAGCCGCTGTACAAGAGAGAGGTGGCAATGCCTGGCTGTTCAGTGTTTATCGGGGGAGGCGGAACAAGTGAAGCCGATGCTATACAGGCCGAGGAAGAGTTACCACAGTGTTCAGTACGCACTGGCATGCTGATTGTTTTGTGGGTGCTGCCTCCGGCATGAGATGACGGTCGACAAAGTGGAGAGCATTAGCAAAACAGCTAGCTAGCTAGCTCACAAGTCCTCTCCAGGCTATCTAAGAGATGCGAAGGAAATCCGAGAAAAGTGAAACCACACACTCCAACTGTGTGCGGAACCATCACTTGTCGCGGTATGATCAGCAGCTTTACGATCATTGGCTGATATGCCGTAGTGCTTGCCGGGACTTGTAGGCCTGAAATATATAATGTTTTCTTTTTTCATATATGACGAACTTCACAGAAAACATTCTTCCGTACGCTGTCAGACAGTAAACTGATGTGTGTAGCTTGGAGGTGACGAAGGTTCAAATCCCGCCTGACCGCTTCCCCAGTCAATACAATCAAATGTGCAGCTTGTCACAGAATATAGACAACTAATTTAATAAAAGAGAATAGGAATAGTAAATGTAATAAAAAAATATTGCAAAATGACGAAAGAGTCACGTCTAAAGATGCAAAATTTATTGTGGAATAACTTAGGAATACAAAATTGACTTTGTGAATTAAGGGTTGTTTTTCATTCATCATATTACTGTGATTTTAGAGGAGCAATTTCATCCAGTTCATCCCTCGCACAACGTTGTGTTATCTCTGCGATGCGCTTTCGATTTCGCTTAACCTCGTTATCTTGTATCTGCAGAAGAAGAACCAACTCAAAATACAGCAAATCAAACCTTTTATTTCGAGTTTCCCAAAAGATCCGTCCTTACCGACTTAGTTAGCGTAGTGACCCAGTTCTTGATGCGTGTCACCAGCTCCTCCTCTCGGTTATCGATCTTCAGCAGGTGGATGTCATGGGAAGCACTGACGGCGTTCATCAAGGTGTCCTTATCCACTAACAGCTGAAAGCGACAAAGGGAAAAGTAGTCATAGTAAGAGTGGAGCTCGAATTAGACACGTTTATATTATATAACTATTGCTTTATGTTTATGCTTTACTGGGTTTCAATCCATTTTTAAAGACCACCTTTTCAGGTTGACTCTCTGTGGTTTATTAGCAATCCCAGGTATAATCTTAAAGGACGCAGGACACATGCCAAAACATAACAGTCACAAAGTCATTCATGTAATTGAAGTCACCTGCCTTATTGAACTATGTATCCACGCACTGTGCATGTACCACTATAAAATGTTTTCGGTTTACCACCTAACTAATAATTGGCCTAATAATTGTTGTTATGGTGGTCAATTACTTTCTAAAAGTGGGCAAGCCATTGGTCAGCATAGTAAAATTGTCATAGCATAAAATTTAAAGAACTGAGTGTGTCAAGGAAAAGAGCAGGCCTGACTGAACACTGACCACTTGTACATCATCTGGTATATCCTCTCCTAGTTCACCCTTTGCAACCCTCTCTAGGGTAGTCACAGAGATCTCCTGGAGCTTCTCGTGGTGGTGGTTCTCCAGCTCCCGGCACTGGGCAAAGGTGCGGGTGTGTTAAGAAATAGTGGCAGTGAATAAATGTGAGCTGTCCACAGAGCAACAAAAGTAGAGGCAAAAGCAAGGATATATCCCCCGCACAGTCTCAGTGAACCCTTCCACCATATCCAGAATGTTCCTCTCAAATTCTTTGATGATGTCCTGTAATACAAAAGAGGAAACCATGAGGCTCATCACACTTGCATTATAAAGGGGTTAGATGTTCTTGTGATTAAATCAATTTTCAGTGTTTTTAACCCAGGACATTACTTCAGTTTTGTCATTGAATTGACAACATAATAGAACATCGAATGAGTAAATTCATCATAGATTGAACACTTTAAATGTCAGGTGGTCTAAGTAATTGACAGTTGCTGTAATCACAACTTGCTTTTACTAGGGAATTAAACACTAGTTTGGAAAGTTGAACATATACAGAAAAAATGGTTTTGAAAATATAACAAAATGCTTTTTATGTGTTGGATCGCAGTGTTAACTTTCTACTCAAGACAATATCCTGTACTGAATAACAGAACTTTTGAACCCTCACATAAAGAATGTAGAACAGAAACCTTTTAGAAAGGATCCGACTATCCTACCTCAGACCCCCCACAGAACCCCCCCTCACCTCAAGCTGATCAACCAATTGAAGCTCCAGAGTCATGAGTGCATCATACAGGTGGTTAAGGTTCTCATTGGACTCGTTCAGCTGAGACTCTGGTATCCTGGGCTCAGTGATCTGCTGTAGTTGTTCTAGTATCTACAAAAACAAAACAGTTCTTCCCAGTATGAATCTTTAAACACTTTTGCATATTAGGAACCTGGGACATTCAGAGTTTAGCACTATCACCATCATAGAGTTTACATACATGGGATGAAAAATGTATAGAAAATTTAGGCTTAATGCAAATTGTGCTTATCACTAAAGAAAAATGTATCTCTTTCAACACACTCAACACATGAAAAAAACATTGAGGGAAGTGACTGATTATATATGGTGTAAGGATATTTAAATTAACATTATAAAATTGGCTGGTATAGTCTGGGTACTACACGATTTTATACATAACCTATGACTGGAAAAAATACTGGCTATGAATAGTCTACAGTTGAAAGTATTGTTGTCTTCCATATAAATATAACTTAGAGTCATTTAAGGTTAGCTTTATATGTTTGATTATCATTAATTTCTTATTTCATCATGGTAATGATTTTAACAGCATGATTAAAGTGTGGCAGTGGAAAAGCTCTGTATGTCACCTGTGGCAGTGAGACTGGGTCTCTTCCCAGGAAAAAGGTTAGCAAATTCAAGTGTCTTTATGTGCAAAACTATTCAAGATACCCACCTCCCCATTGGAGCTCTCAAAATCTGCAAGTATCAGCATAGCTTTCTGCTGGTTGTCAGTCACTGCTTCACGATAACAGCTGAAGAACAAGTTGAGTTCCTCCTCTCTTTTAGCTTTCTGCGTCAGGCCCAGATCAAACACTTGCATACACAGTGCCACCTGTTGACTCTGGTAGGTTAAACAGCAAGGTCAAAGAAAATCATTGGTGGTTTTGCAAAAACATTCTTGGTTATCAGGTATGATACACTCAAAAAACAGTGTTTCTTTAGTTTTGCTTCAGTGTTGCTGTGTTCAAATAATAGCCATGATGTTTTTTTAAATGTTAAAAAAGGATATGACTCAAGCAGCTTGTCCATTCCAGGCAAATAGGCCAACTTTTCAGCATCAGTGTCTTCTGTGTACATGCTCTCAAACAGATACGAACCATTCAAGAATTCCACAAAGGCATCCTGTCCCAAATACAAGAGTATACAGTCAATATTCTTGTAAAAGATTAACATTTTCTAGGGTAGGTGTTGAGCTCAGGTTAAGAATGTAAGATTCTACTTGAGTGTGATCTCTCAAGTGGGTGCATTTATGAAAATCTGACACTTAAGCTTATTTTTCATGTAACATAGATATGACAGCACAATAATACAACAGATAACAAAGCGGTCTGCACATCAGATGGGTGTGGCACATATGACTGCTGTGGTATCTCAGCATACTAATGTGTGCTAATTTGTGCCTACCCTGTGTACACGCAGTTCCTTCTCCTCACGCCGTTTTGCTTCTAGTGTCTTTGCTTCCAGGGCTTCATTGTCTCTAATCTTCTCCAGGGCATACTGATATTTGGCCACTCCTTCCTCACGCTGCAAAGGTCACCAGCCATAGGTGAAGTGAGTTATTGCACATCAATGCAAATGTCTTACACATAAACCTATCAGTGATTAGTACTAACAACATAGGTTTATTTACCAATTCTAATAACCAATTGTTTTAGTTTCTAATATTTCATCAGTGGTACTGTGTAATACTGTCAGGGATTCAAGAGACAGATGGAAACCAAGGATGACTCAAAGAACCCATGAGTGCCAGTGATGTTCAAAAATCATAGCATGAAGAACGTAGTATCTTACTGTAATAAGTAACATAATATATTTCATGGGGCCCAAAACATCTAGAGGCAGCTCATGATACCGTTAAACATTACTGAGAGTCACTTACTGTTTTCACATTAACTATGCTGAAGTCAAGGTAGACCAGGTCTTGCAGATAGGCAACGGTAAAAATCTTATAGTGTTCATCTTTACATATTGGGTTTTTGGAAAGGTTGAGTGAGCGAAGATACTTAAACTTCCGCAGATATGCAATCTAAAATTTGGACAAAAGGGTTACAAAGCACAGAGAGGAGTCATTAGTTGGCAGTAATTTTCTGTAGGATAGTAAGGCAAGTACACTTCTCAGGCTAAAATATTACAGTCAGTTTGCAAACATACCACATAGCACCAAATGGGCCTTATTGAGCCAGTTTTGACATGTAGCAATTCAGTGTAGTTCTCTGATAAGAGTGCAGCTGGCTCTGTGGCTAAACAAACTACTGAGAGACCAATGGAAGCACATACAAAAAAGACACAACCACTCATTTACTCACATTGTGCAGCTCAGAGATAAGATTGTTTCCAAGAGACAGAACTTGCAAATTAAGGAGAGAGTCCATGTTTTGGATAACAGAAATCCTGTTGCTGTACAAGCTAAGATCCTCCAGTTTCACTAGCGTGTCTAGACCCTCTATCATTTCAATGTTATTGAAGGAGAGATCTGTGACAAAGAGAGGAGAAAACTGAAGCCATGCAGCCCCTAGCTAGAGCTAGCTATGTCATGAAAGTTACATGAAACTAGAAACTACTAGTGTACATACTCAACCACTAAACTAGCCACCGACAAAGTTCATGATTATATTTATGTATTAATTATTATTATTTTTTTTTTACATGTACAAACTCACAAAACATATGAACAGTTTGATTATACCTACCAAGCCATATCAAATTAATTAGATGTTCCAGGCCTTCAATCTTCTCAATTATGTTGTTGTCCAGTTGTAGCTTGGTCAGTGCAGTGAACTGCCACAGGTGGTCAATCTTTAAGATATCTACAAAGAAAATGGTGGCATGTAAAACATTTCAGTTAATTATTTTTATGTTTTATACTTTCATATTTTAAATTTCAGTTTCATGAAAAGTCAGGCAAAACAACAATAAATATATTTGATTGTTATAGGAATAGCACTGTTGCCTCTCTCTTTCCCGTGTCATGGGAAGTATACAAGACCCCACAACACAATGTGTCTTGTAGTTACAGGCACTTACTTCTGTAGTCCAGGCGCAGCTGCTGAACCTCATGATACTCAATACCTTCTTCTCTGGCAATTTGTCCCGCCTGGCCCTGGGGCCCCTGCTCTTCCACTGCCTTCTGAAGCATTTCCTCATCCACCACCCTGGGCTCCATGCTGTCAATCAGCTGGCTCATCGTGACCTTGCCTGATGTGATCCACACTTACCAAGAACCAGTATTAATGGATTTTCCTAATTACTTCTATGAGCTTCCACAACACCATTATTCTAAATTAACAGGTATGTGTTTTGTAATATTTTTTGCAAATTAAATCAACTTGCTATATTTTTCAACAGTAGTGGAAAGTAATTATCCTTTTAATAGTAAACAAACTAATAAAAGCTTTTAAATATTAAACTAAAATATACCGCTATTTATATGTCAACGTGCAAAGTAATTTCATGTACAAGAGATGTCTTCGAGATTCAGTACAACTATTTATAAATCTGTTATAAAACTAAGTTTTATATTTCATCAGCCGTTGGCAGCAAACACGTAAAACGAATTACTAATAGTTGACCATAAATATTTATTGGAAAAAGCTGCTGAACTCATTGGTTACAGGACTAATTTGCTGTTACGTTTTACAGAATTATTTGCGGGTCAGCTAGACGGTTAAATTACACGAAGGCTCATTTAGAGCTTAAATATGTACATATATATTACTTTTCAGACATGCTTTAACTGTAATAAAGTCAGAATGCACCCTAAGACTTACCTTTCGTAATGTCTTCACCCTGGTCTGCACACACATTTACAGATGTTTGTCGTGTTACTAAGCAACCAGCCTCACAAAATTCATTGCTACATTATCTGTATTATTACCGATAAAGTTTATACGCACTACGACTTTTGAAGTGATCTACCGCATAGAGTTTTAACTATTTGTATATTTACTATTCGCGTTGGTTTTATCATGGAAAAAGAAAGTGGTGTTTATGCTTTGAAGTATTGTAGTACCGATAGTATGTGCTCTCAGCCAGAATGTGGCGCTGTTCTGTAAGATACTTCCACTGGTTAAGGTTCGTAAACGTGTTTAAAATTTCTCAAAATAACTGGGACCGGATTCGAAGACCCAACTTTCCCACGTTTATTTGGTAATCGCAATTTTTTAGTTTAAAATAGTTTAAAATCGATACACATTTTGTTATTAATTTATTCCCAGTGATTCAAGCAAACTCCATGTAGGTAGCCAGATAAAATTTTCAGGTTTTACACTGTTTTGTATTTCTTGGGAAATGTTTTCGTAAATCATTGTCATCACGTATTCCCTTCGGACTTCACCTCCCGTTCAGCTTTTCTTGGGTAAAGCCATTTCCGTCTAATGGTTTATATGTTGATTGACATAAAGGTTGTCCAGTTATATTGACGGTTTAATGACGTTGTCCAATTATATTATTTAATGGGCGGGTCTTGTAATATGTCCCTACTCTTGTGACTGTCAGTTACCTCAAATTGTTTGTTGTCATCAAGATGGAGTTTTTATTAGGAAATCCATATAGCACTCCAGTGGGGCAATGCATTGGTATGTTATTGTTTATATAAAATTTGTAATGTAATATGTGCGTGTTCGTTGTTATAATTTAAGCGTTTATGCAAGTATGTGGTTTGACAGTGGCTTTGAAGTTCTTTTCTCTGTTGTACCTGACGCAACTGGCTAGCTGGCCATATTAGCTCAATATGTGCCTGGTTAAAGTTAATTGATTTCTCTACTGTAATCCACCTAAATATTTTGTTTCATCATGCGGTATAAGAGGTAACCATAGAGGCAGAGACGTAACGGTAAAAGATTACGTTGATTTTCTGTGTTCTGATGTCTGCGGGTGAAGATATGATGCCGCCTTTTCTGTTTACCCCCTTATTTTCTAGCAGTATATACGATGATACCTATAGTGATCGTGTTTATATATCTGATTAGTTAAGAAAACTAGTTAGGTCACTAGCTGTGGCGCTAATGACTATAACACAACCTTACGTTTGTTTTTTGTGTTTACTTGAATGAGTGCGTATGTGAGATTGTAGTTGTAAATGACTGTGTACTTATTTATCCAGGCAGTGTTGATGGGCCTGATATTTCTGAAATGTTGTCTAAAACGATATTACTGCTCATAACATTTTAAAGTCATGTCGCTGCAGAACAGAACAATTACTGCGTCATTGTGCACATTTGGCCCTAATCTGAACAATACAGTTTAACTTTGTAAACTGTTTATGCCTTACGCTTTCTTTGCTTTTGGCATTTGATAATTGAGACTATAACTCTACGTAGGCTATTTTCAGCCACATCTTATTTATAATTTTGCAAATACGAACAGGTGATAATTTCTCAACGGTTGCTAATGAAATGGCGATGATGAAATTTTGTGCTTCCATGGATTTTACGACCAAAGTACGCCCAGCCCAGCCCAGCCCAGCCCAACCAACGTGTCCTTTAGCTTCTTCATATGAAATCTTCACACAAAATTACTCTGGGTGTGTGTGGGTATTCCATGTATGTGTGTATTGCTTGTTCAGTTTTACTTTATTTACAGTTTTGCTCTTACTCCTAATGTAGTTTTACTTTAGATTCTGTGCAGTGTTTAACAGTAGATTTACTTGCAGACAAATCCCTATGCTCTATAGGTTATATGGTGTTTAATCTACAGTGTACCTATAGTAGGCTAATTAATGGCTCTTTTGTGCATATTTACTCCTTCCTATCCGATACTGTTGCACGGTTTTGGCCAGTGGTTTTTTACCACCCATGTGGTGGGATTTTTCTTTATTTCCCTTTCTTTTTGTGATAAGTGTTTTCATTAGAGTCAGTCAGGTGCTGCACAATACCTTGGACCATAATGATTTGTTCATACACTTCACACACTTTTGACCTTGGGTTATCTTTTTTTACCTGCTTGGGAAAGGGTGGTAAGCGTTCATATAGAAGAGCAATGCACTGAATGATACAAAGGCCTTGCAACATGCCACAGATTATCAGTGTTTATTTTTTGAGTGGGTGGGGGGCAGTTACATTGAGCTTTTCTCAAGCATTTCTGGTCATTTATCAAAGATTTCAAGTTGTTGAAGATTAACCCTTATTTTCTTTCTATTTTTAGTCGTATATGACTGAAGATAATAATCATTTTTCAGAATTTGTGACTTGATGTTTCATCACCATCCCCCCCTACACCAATTGCTTCCTGTGCATAAAAGCTGCAGACAAAGTCCAGCAGTGATGTCCCTTTGTTGTTGCACCGGCCTGTTGTGTTTTTGAGCCAGTATTTACATGCGTTATGTCTTTGAGGAGAGCACGCGTGTGTGTGCTTGTGCTCCTTTCCACACAGCTGCTGAGCATTGTTTTCTGTCTTTGGCTGCCTGTCTCTGTTTTTTTCCACCTCTAGGGTCAAACTCATGAGTTTGTTTTTAGAACTTTCTCTTGTCAATATGCCCTGATAATGGAGGGTAGATGTTCAGTGCTCTGAGGGACATTGACAAGGCCCTTTAATCAGGTTAGCGTCTGCTGCTTTAGGCCCTGGCAGTTCCAAACCGAGGTCATCTAATGATGGTACTGCGTTGCTGCTGCTTCTGCTGCTCCGTGTCTCTGTCATTAATGGAGCTTGACGGATTTAATTACTTCCTTTGTCAATGGGCAGACACCAGCTCTTACTTTCCCTTGAACCAGGCCGTCCAGAGGCACAGTCTATCAAAGCTCAGTACGAAGTTATTTCTTTTGGGGCTCTGCCTAGCAGAAAATGTCATGAGTCACATGACCTTCTATGAGCTGTTCCTGTGAAGTGGGCGTCTCTGTTCTTCAAGTGTCCTCAAGCCTTTCTGTAGCTGGGTGCTAGTGCTGGCATTTCACTCACACCACTTACCTGACAGGTGAAGCTGATAAGGATGACCAAATTTGCCTGCTAAACTTTCATGCAAGCTATTTATAACATATAAGTGAAAATTAGTTTCTGTGAATAAAAAATGTATGAATAATTTAAATGTGAAGTGCGTTCTGATGCTCATTAAACTTCTCCACCCAGTCATCATTACTTCTGAAGTAAGATGTCCTGATGGTGGATCACCAAAATTATTCTGAAGCACAGAGACTGTGTGTCATGGTGTAACAGTGGCCTCAATTTCTTGTTAGGATGTGAGGTTTGAACTCCAGGGTGTTGATGTTGGTGTCTGTGGTGTGGCTGCCAAACGTTGACCAAAGTAACACAGCTGTTTCGTTGGGCATCTTTTTTTTTCTTTCTTTTTAAATGACTCTGAGTTGTGATGTGACACATACTGCACGCAGGTTGCTTGTGTTTAGCCTAAGTCTTAGCTGTCTTGCTCCATATTAAACGATTGGCCTTCCAGTTGCAGCTGATGTCACTTACAGCATGGAAAGAAAGTGATTAAATGCTTATGC
Source organism: Chitala chitala (assembly GCA_025773905.1). Classification (NCBI taxonomy): domain Eukaryota; kingdom Metazoa; phylum Chordata; class Actinopteri; order Osteoglossiformes; family Notopteridae; genus Chitala; species Chitala chitala. The sequence continues at coordinate 6,506,532 of JABJVR010000038.1, read as the reverse complement.
CAGTTTCCTATGTTGTTACAGTAGACCGTTTGTTATATATGACCAGGCAGTTTCAAGAGTGTTGTTCTTGCCATCAGCACAGCAGTCTGGATACCATGGCGACGTGAAAGGGTGGCAGAGCCTGGTGCTATAATCCACGTGACCCTACAAGAACCGCCCCCCCCAGTAGGCTTCCTCTAGAGGCCTCAATATGTATCCCATGGTGCCTCAGAGCCCACTCAAGGGGATTAAGGAAGCAACAGAAATGAAAGGAGCTGGTCAGAAAAATAAGCAGCTCAGACAGCAGCCAAGAAGCAACTTCCTGCCTGTGCTCAGGGTGTTAAATAAAACAAGGTGACTGAGGTGTGTGCCTTTTGAAACCTTCAAGGCTTTCTTAAAAGACCGCTGGTTCATCTGTCTCTCATGTATGCCATGGCAAGAAGATGAGGGCTGGAGAAAAAATATTGCCATGTATTTGACTAAAACATTAAAGGGACAAGCTGGCTTCATGCATAATAAGACATTTTGGACCGTTTTCTCTCTTATATACTCAGTAATGGTCAATTTTTGATTTTGGTGCAATTGAATATTAGTAAAACTGTTGTATAATACCCTAAATAAACATTCGTGGAGATATACTTGATGTGAAAAGAGTTTCAGGCTAGGGGTTTTTTGGATTTTTAAAAAAACAATACAGTACATCTATAACATATCCATTTGGGGCATCCTCTAATTAAATATTAAGTTGGTTCAATTAAAAGTTTAAATTGTCAAGTGCTCAAAGACTTATAAAGTCTTTATTTCCAAGAATATTACTTAAAGAAAACAAAACAAGCAACCTCTGGTCTGATCCAAAACTCGTGTGGCTAGATGTGTTCAGATATCCAGAGCTTTACAAGTTTTAGAAAGGTAATACGGTGCATATAAAATTTATAATGTAGGGTTAGCGCATCTAGCAAGCTCTGCAATAGCATCCCTTAATCAAATGCGTTAATGTTTTAGATGTAATGTGGGGTAAAGACCGTAAATTTCCAGAAGGGCTCAGAGGTCCTCAGATGATGGAAGTCACTTTTTTTTCCTCAGACTGCAATCATGTCCAAATAAAGAGTCACTCTGATCTCAAGTATTGGGCATTTTGTTTCTACATAATGAATCGCATTCATCAGTTCTTCCTTTTCAAGTTTTACTGTTTCTGAGTCCACACTTATGGCAGAGTAATGAAACAGAGTTAGTCTAGGTCAAAGGTTTCTCTCTTTTGAGGAACCGGCTTGTCTGGAACTTCCTCATATCTCATTTGTAAGTAGTAATGTGCTCTATTTATAGTATAATAAACTGCAAGTGGTTTTGGCACCAAACATACAAAAATGATCAAAAACATCTTTTTGATTATATGTATAAGGGATTGTAGGCTTGTATTACAAAAGGGCTAAGCTTAGTGATTTGAAGCGTACGTCTTCTAAACAAAAATTAAACCTCAAGCTCCGGCTTGTATGTACTTCAGAACGAAACTTCTACAGGGTTCTGATGATGGCATCAGGGTTCTTAGTGACAGGAGAACACCACTGGCTTTGCTGCACACCAGGTGTGGTCTGGTAGGTAATAGTTGGGAGTATTGCAGCTGCAATTTATTTATTTATTTATTTTTTTTAAATCCCCCTCCAGGCTCATGCCAGATCTGCAGGCTATCAGATGCCAGCGCTAAGCAGGGCAGCAGGGGACTCGCAGTGTGAGAAAGATGGCCAGATAGCAGGGGTGTGAAGCACAGGGGTGACTACCAGCTGTCGTTCTTTTTCGGAAGCAGAGCAAAGGGGTTTTATGCTGATTTGGAAATGTGGGTGGTAGGCCAAAAATAAATAAACAAACAAACAAACAAACATGGGAAAAGAAACGAGTTGTGTTGCGAGTGATGGTAGATTAGCTAATGGAGTTTGCTGAGTGGACAAATCAATGTTCTTTGTCTTCAGCTGTGCCGTGGAACATGAGCGCCTCCGCCCCCCCGGGGTTGCGTGGGTGCGGGGGTGCGTGGCGTCGTTGCGGGGGTGCGGGTGGGGGGGGGGGGGGGGGGGGGGGGGGGGGGGGGG
>JABJVR010000038.1:6465153-6504372 GCA_025773905.1 Chitala chitala | reverse complement strand
CTTCATCATCAGATCAGCAACCTTAACATTGTACTCATGATCCTTCATTGTCAAAGTAGCAACATGGACAGGATGCACACAGGTCCACACAGTCACAACAGGTGTATTACATTTACTATGACCTCCCACCCCTGGGTTTCATAGGTGTCTTTTCCTGGCCAGTGCTGCGGTGCATTGTAGTTGCATTGCATGTGTCTGCCCTGTGTGCAATGTTGCTGCAGTGCAACACAGAGCTGGGCCACACTGCCATCTTTTCAGCGTAGCCAGCCTCTCGTCCTGTTGCATGTAACTTTCCGTCTGCCATTGTGGGATCAAGTGAGCTACACAGCTGGAGCCCTGTATGCCACAGTTTGGGGCAGCCTGTTTGCACGTTTAGACTGCCATTTTTTTTGTTCTAAACAGTACATTCAGAAGCAGTCCAATTTTTATCTTCGGAATACATAGATGTATTGAAAGTGTTTAATTGGTAAGAACTGTACATTACTAAAATTGGCTAATTTTGCTAAGTGCAGTAATACAAAAATTTCACAAAAAATCAAATAAAAAAAAATAAATAATAATAATAAAAAAATGGGGGGGGGGGGGAACAAATGAGGTTGACCCTTTCCCCCTACCCACTCCTTCCCAGGCACTGCAGCTACTACTATGTGATCTCCTCCTGGTCACTCGCACTAATGTGTGGCGTCAGCAACAGGGTGCAATTGCTGCAGGCCAACTGCAGGGGGCACCACAGGCCTCAGCGCCAGAGCTGCACGGCTTTCAGCAGGACCTGAGCTCCCTGAGGAAGCTGGCACAAAGCTTCCGACCGGCCATGCGCAGGGTATGTCGGGGGGGCTATGGGTGGAGAAAACGCTGCTGAATAAATTGTAAATATGAACAGAATGGAAGCCGTTACCAATTAAGTGACAAGTGCACTAGTCAAGCCAAGGGAATTGAGCATGAAAGCATAAAATGGCACAAAAACATCCTTATGTAATGTTATATAAGATAAACACTCTAATAATATCCCATGCAGATACAGGTGAAATGGGAAGAGTTAAGTACTCTAAATGGAGAGAGCTGATTTAGCTGCAAGTGTATTGTCCACCATAACTAACTCTCCATCTTTCTCTGCCTTCACCACACACACACACACATATACATACATACACACACCCCTGCAGCTGTTCTTGCATGAAGCAACTGCACGACTGATGGCTGGTGCCAGCCCAACTCGTACCCACCAGCTCCTGGATCGCAGCCTGAGGCGCCGAGCCACCCCTGGCAGTAGGACAGGTGAGACCAGTGCACCTGGGGATAGGTCGCTGATGAGGCTCTCCACTGCGCCTACCACTGTGTTGGCTCTCTTACTGGGTGACGCATGTCGTCTTGTGATGAGTTTTGGTGGTTGCATTTGGAAGTGCTAACGGCATTAAAAGTCAGTAGATCAGAGAGAGACAATAAGGTAAATTGTTGCGATGTTTTTTTTTTTTCTGATCTCGTACTGCATGGGGGAAATAACAGCTGTGTGTGTGTGTGTGTATTGTGTGTGTGTGTTTGTCAGCAGAGGAGTGTGAGACGCGCCCTGGGCAGCGAGAGCAGGCAGAGGCAGTGATGCTGGCCTGCCGCTACCTGCCCCCATCTTTCCTGTCAGCGCCAGGGCAGCGGGTGGGCATGCTGGCTGACGCCGCACGGACCTTGGAGAAACTGGGCGACAAGCGAACGCTCCATGACTGTCAGCAGATGATCATCAGGCTTGGCAGTGGCACAACAGTCACCTCCACCTAGAGAGGGGTGCACGTGCGCCCTCGCTTTTTTTTTTTTTTTTTTTTACACGCACGCGTGTGCATGCAGTGTTTGTACATTCAAGTGAAGGGCCAAAATATTGCCCGAACGGACCTCTTACCCCTCTTCAAGGTGAATGACAGCTTTTAATTGGTCTGCAGCTTAGCCGTGTACCTTTGTTGTCAATTGAGACGTACCTGAACCATCTCAAGCCACTGCGGGCAAGCCAATGAGTGTCTGATGGTCTGTACTGTCGAATGGGTCGGCTCCAAAAAAACTTGCATAATTAACCAAGGCAAGAAGCTTTCCGTGTGAGACCGTTTTCTAAGCGGACCTCTCGTGATAAAATAACAGCGTCTGCTTCAGCTCTTTGGTTTTATTATTGGTATTTAGAACGATGCTGACGTGTGTTGTCAAAGAAAGAAAACTGCGCATCTGCACATCTTTCCTGCGGGTAGTGGGGTGGGACATTTAATTCTAAACTGGATTGCAACATCTCTGAAGTGAGCACGTCGTCCGTGTGTTTTCTTTATATAGGTTTTGTGATGCTGTAATTAATTGTTTTCGTTTTCTTGTGGCCTCTGAACGGGTCCTCGGTTTATCCTTGAATTCGAGCCCTTTTGCGATTGCAGAACGGCAGCTACCCTGTGGTATTGCGAAAGGAAAAAAAAACCCAAATCATCTTGACTAACGCAAGTCCCTTCACATTTCATTTTTAAACTTTCTAACAAGCTCCTTTATTCTCTAGTTAAACCCCGTTTACGGTTCATGCATATGAGTGTGGGTTCACCGTTGATTGCATTCCTGTATTAAAATTTTGCACTTAGCCAACTGTAGTGCACATTTTAAGGCAACATATCTTATCCGTTCATTTTAAATATTCCAGCTGTCGTGTTAGCTACCTTCATAAGTACTGTCGTTAAATTCACGACAATTAATGCATAATCGGTAAATCCCCAGGTCACTACGGCCTGAGTAACGTAATTCATTTTCATTTGGGAGAATCTGGATTTTTTAATTTGCCATTTTCTTAAAGGACTTGTTTTCTAGAGACATGATTACTGATATTCATCCTATAGCATAGTTAGTGATTCCGACTTTCGATTGTTCCTGCAGTTTGCTTGCATTAATAAGCGTTTTCTTTCCCCAATAATTTTTAATTTCTCAGTGAAATGCGTCAGGGTACTGGCTAACCTATGTGTAGTATCGGCTTGCATCCCAAGCAGCGAGAACAACAACGGAATATTCGGGAGTACGGTGGATGCAGAGCCTTTATAATATTTAAGTTAATTTTTGTTTGTGAGTGATTTATTTATTTTATTTATATTCCCTCTAATCTGGGTATTTTATTCTTCACGTAAGACGTGCACTAAAACAGTTGGGTAGCAAGTGGTGTCTTTGGTTAACCCTTGTGTGTTAAACTACCATTACTGGATGTGATTTTGTCTTTGGCTTGCTTTTTTGTTTAGTCATATTCTCTCAGCTGTTAACTCGGGGCGATGACGTATCGACACTGTAAAAAGATGCTCTTCTGCCATACCCATACACACACGCGGGACACATACCCAGACTTAGTTTAACAAATGAGGAAGGCTTTATTTGAGTATCTCTAATAGTTTCGTATCGTTTTGCTGTAAATAGATAAATATACTTTATCTATGTAAAATGGCTTAAGTTCTTTCTTTGTTTATGCTGATTTTCCACTTGGTTCTTTTGCGTTTTAGGACACGTTTTTAGCCTTCAGTGTGATGTCCGACGACATGATAGAGAAGACCCCCAAACGTGACATGATTTGCGTATGAACTGTTTTTACGATGTTTTGCATTGCGTTGTACTGGTACAGTGAGGGAATGCCTAAATCGCGAAATTTAATTTTGTCGTGCTCCGTAAGAGAACGTTCTCGCAATGTTAAGGTAACGTAATGGCAGTGGCGTGTCCCAGTTGCGCTGTAAGGTTGCTGTAAGTGTTTGCGCAGCAAAAGTGGGATCTAAACACGGATGACATGCTGATCATGCAAAATGGATTCAGGAATAATTGATTTCATCAATGGGTGTTTTTCATGCATGATAATAGCCTCGTCCGGGAATCCAGGTGTGTTAATATCCTGATACGCCCACCACTGGCTATGGAAATGTCGAAATCAGCTTCTAACATTGGAAGATTTTGAGGGGAAAAAAAAGACAAACCGACGTGGTTTGTTGTTGGATGTGTTGATTGCCGGAGGTAACGAATCCTGACAGAGCTGCTACATTGCAAGTAGTTTCCTTCGGCAAGCGAAAAAAGCGAATCAGTGCTTCCATGTATTTAAAGGCAGCGCTAACACCCGAGGGCTTGAAATGTCTTGTTAAATCTGGCGACTCACCGCTTTTGCCGACACGTGTGTGACCGTAAAAGTTCGCATTTGCCAGGTTTCGCTGGAGTGTTTCTCGCGTGTGAAGCGCTTGAATGCTCTACTGTGAAGGTGACGTGTCCAGCTATCTTTGGAAGAATCATATCAGGGCCTGATTGTAGGATTTCTGGGTAATTTTAATAATTGGGCTTAAAACTGTAAAAGTAAAGACGGCATAGAACGTCGTCCTGCTTAAATAACCTATATGTAGTGAATGTAAACTGTTATCCAATATGTAGTTTTTTTAACTAAGATGTTCTTTCAATTTTTTTTTTTTTTTTTTTTGCTTATCGATTTCTCCAGAATGTAAATAAAATTTAAACTTTTGTAACATGTCTGATTTGGTTATTTAGTAACAGTATGAATATAAATATATTCAGTAATACGGTGGGAGGACTGTATATTTGCGATTCAATATTTTGAATTAGAATAGTAAGCATACTACAGCTATTTTCTCTGTTTTTATTGATACGTGATGTGACGCTTTGCAGAAAACTACAGAAATACGCTGTCTTGCCCCTTAAACTTTTCTATGTGACTTTCAATACGATGACAACTACGATAAATGTTCTTGCTACACTATTCGGAATTTACGTCATCCAGTAATAAGAAGTATTTTAGGTGAATCCCACCCTATAATTTTGTTGCTGATAGTTACTGGATTTGTCATTTGTAGACTGCAAAATAATACCAAGCTTTCTACTAGATAATAACGGCACAGTCCCGCCTTAGGCAAGTAACATTCAGAAAACAATTTAAGTTGTTCTTTTAATAACATTTTATAGGCAATTAACATATTTATATAAAATAAACATCTCTAGGAAATACTATACACAATTATTTAAGTACATCACATCTTACATTTAAACATTGTTCAATACTTATGTACACCATTAAGTATTCATATTAAAGAGTCATTAGCCTATTGTAAGAATCGTTTGGTGTGACGTCCACTTTCCCTGTGTTCTTTACCTAATTTGTTAGAAATTTAAACTAAAGATAATAGCAGTACATTGAACAGGCTACATTGTATTTGCCACGTACATGTCAAAGCCATTTATGATTTCGAGTTGAGAAAGTGGGAAATCGCTCCTTGGTTTCGTTTCTGAAACTGCAACGTGCGCAGTTCCGTTCTCAGTATGCAGTCACTGAATGTGGGCGCTCTCGAGCTCACGTTTAAACGGCGCTTGCGACAGAACATGAAAGCACGGTACATAAGCTTATGAGGGCTGCAAACACTAAGATCCGAGATGGCTACCCCTGTGGAGTTGTGTCGTTTCTTCCGTCGATTCTTCTCTGTAGACCAAAACATTCATGATGTTGAGTGAACTCAATAGCATGAAATGATAAAGCTGAACAGATAACTGATGATTCAAATGTGTCATATATTTAAAATGCACATCAAAATACATCATGAAAGAGCATTATATTAAAATACTTTTGTCGTAATATTTACTCCTGGAAAGCACACCATATACATTATTAAGACATAAGCGTACATGTTGAATTTGAACGCGATTAAACACATATCGATGTGATACTTCTGAAATTTTTAAAATATGGTACCGAGTTTCTTGGTGTACCGTATGTGAACCAAATAACCCCAAAACAAAATGGCACACTGAAATTTTTTACTACAGAACCGCCAATAACCATTTGACATTTTACGTTAGATGCATGACACGGCAGCAACTGTCTCCTTCAGCACGTCCTCTTCTTAAAAGAAAATAATGCGAAAAAGACAAGTGCTGCGTTCAAAGAAAATGGGTAGAAAAACGTAAGTACCCGCTATCACAAGGATGCTGTACAATTTGCCTTTTGTCCGGTGTCAGTATTGCTGCAGTTGTGCTCCCCCGCCCCCCTCACCCCACTTCAGTGTTTCTATGCGGCGCGCTCCGCTTTAATCCATTTTGACTTATCGGCACTGGAACACGTCCTCTGTGCACTGCATAGGAGGTCTTCAGAAGACTGGCTGGGTCTCACGCCGACTGCAAAACAAAAGGAACAGGAACGTTCCAGAACGTGTTAGGGAGAAACGTCTGCCAACATTGACAGGCACACAGACGAGCGCGGCTGAGTGTAAACAAGCACACGCATACACACACGCGGGACTGTGAGAGCTCGCTCACGGTCTGGTACATCTGCAGGGCAGGATTCGAGCTGCCAGGTCTGCAGTGTGCAGTTCTGCTTCAGGGTGTGTATTTAATTGGCTGCACTTTAGAGTGGGTCTTTGTGATGGGACGAGTAAAAAAAAATTACACCTGGCGAATCAAGTACATGTACCCTTGTTAGGAAACATCGCAGGAAAGTCCTCTACTGCTATTGTGCACATCAGTTCATTTCTGTATATACATATACATTTTATTTATTTTCTTTTGCATTCGCTGAACAACTACGTCTGTCCGAACCACTACGGGACATAGCTATTCTCCCTCTTTTAAGACCTATGCAAATCCAAAAATCTGACATCCTTATGTATTAAACAATATAAAGGACACACTGTAATCCTGCCGTTTACGCGCAGTTATCTTTTACCGTAACCTCACTGGTGTAAAAAGAAACGCAAAGGAAATAATGCGGCCTGAAAACCCCGAATGGAGGCGGCATCCAAACACCATGCACCTTTTGATTAAGGCAGCAAATTGGCACCGCGGAAACTGAAATCTTAGATCGCGGACTGGCGCGAGCCCGGCTGTTCTCGGCGCTCATTACGTGAGAAGCACGGGCAGGGGGCTACACTGATCAGTAGCAAATTCTTTGCTCTGTCAGTTTGTGTTCAGAGAAGGTTGTTGCTGTCGTTACTCTTAAATCCAACTTCCCCCCACCCCCTGCCCCGTTTCCAGGTTCCAGTTTTCCTTGGTGCAACTTGTACAAATGACCAGCAGATGGCGACTGAGGCAGCTGCAAACACCTGCAAGTCACCAACATCTAGCAGAGACATGGGGCAATGTTTTCTGTGCCTGCGAGATGTTTGTCAATGCTTAGCAAATTTACTGAGGCAATGAATAAGGTGATGATGACAGTCATAGTTTTTGTCAAATTCTGATTTGAGTCACAGAGTTGACATGCAACAATATTTAACATAAATGTTAATTTTGATAAATATTTAAGTTAGTACTCATATAATCTCAGCTTGAATGCGTGAACACACACTTAGCACATAAGGTTTCCAGCACTTAGTTTCTTGCATATATGTGCCTGATTTGGCTCCAACGCATGATGATGCCGTGCCCACATCGTATTGCATGGAAATTGTGTGTTGCTACTAGCGACCATGACAGAGCCAACAGGTGACCTGTGGTGGACAGCACCCCAGGTGGAAGCTTGGCGGCACTTTGGATCTCCCTGCTCAGACTGGTATTTAATTAATTCATTTATTTATTATTTTGTTATTTGAGCTACATCAAAAATAGTTGAAATTCAGCCAAATTGCTGCTGGGTCTAATCTGCCCCTACTACTGTAAAAGTTCTGGCTCTGCCCCGGGCTACCAGCAATGACAAAAATCAGAAAGGCTGGAATGAATGTCAGCAGAAAATGCACTCAGCTACACTTACTTTTTCAGACAGTATAGTATGCACATATAACGGCACCGTGAGAGGCAAAAGAGTGACGCCAGCCTGAAGTGAACTCACTTTTTGCTTGCAATTTAGGATAAAGGATTAAACAAAATCACATTTACCTTGTGTTTTGTACATTTCACTGAAAAGTTGTCTTCTTGCAACAAGCAACCTGTAAAAGAAAATGTGTTTATAAAAGAGAAAATATGATCTTGACAATTAACCTGAGGTGTTCTCTTAAGGAGATGTACATGAAGAGCTGCAGATTAGAACAGTATTTAAAGTTAAAATGCAAAGTGATCACATTCACGGTAGTCTACTGGCACAGCAGAGCAAAGTGCACATCTGTACACAAACGCACGCACATGTGGGCACACACAAGCGTGCACACACATGCACAAATACACACATACACGTGTACACACACATGCACACGTGTGCACACATGCATGCATGCACACATGCTGACATACGTGCTCATGCACACACACAGGGGCCAGAGGCAGTCCGTCACCTGTCTCTTTGGCACAGATGAAGTGGAACTTGTGAGCGCAGTCTTTCCAGCAGCAGCTGACGGACGCGCCCACGCTGTGGCACCAAGAGCACAGCTGTGTGGAGAGAAAGGAGCAGCTGAGCAACACTCATAAACACAACTCAGCCATGGAGGGAAAAAAGAAAAGAGGCTAATGTGAATACACTGGTCAGGGTCAAATCAGCTTTGAACGCCAGACAATAAATTGCATTTTGTGCCTTTGACATAATATTTATACTGTTTTAGGGTTCTGAACAACTTTTGTTATAGTAAAGAAGCTTTGGTTTAGGGAATTTATGTGCATTAATTTCAGATTACATAATGAAAAGAAGCTATTTCAACCTAGTTTAAACTACAGCATTTGTGTTTCATATATGTATTACAATACATAGTTTTTTTTTTTTTTTTGGGATTACCGTTTGAGTAGCTGCCAGAGCAGCTTCTTTCAGGCCGTATAGCTTTCCTGCAACCAGAACCACCCCGCTGGTCCAGACCGTGCAAGCTTCATGGGCCCAGTGCTCCTTTGCCTCTGCCTCCAGCTGCAGCCTCCGTAGCAGGGCCAAAGCACCATCCCTCTCCCCGGTTGTCTTGTCACAGCCCTGAAGCCTCTGCAGTTTTCGGTACTGCTCCCGGAAGCTGGGCCGTCCTATGCTGCTGCCCCCAGGTGACCCCTCTGCCCTCCTGGGCCGCCCAGACTGGCTCCCACGGTCGGCCCAGAGACACATCATGCTTGTAGCCTCTCTCTTCAGAGGGTTGCTTGGCACTGGGCTACAACCAGTTTCCTCTCTGTCCTCCCTGGTCTCTAGTTTGTGTCTAAAAGACAGAGCCTTCCTCGGTATGCTGTCCTCGGGGTAATATGGCCCACACAGGTCCCCAAGCTCTCTGAAATTAGCTGGCTTTCCACATAGGCAACAAGTAAGACACCTGTCAGTTAGACTTTTATTGAGTAAGGGCCCCTGCAGCATGACTGAGGAGTTCGGCATTGCCTTGGCAACAGCAACCGAGTTTTTTATTTTGGCAGAGTTCTTTTTTCTAGTTTGAAGAAGTAGTTCTTCCTCAGGCCTGTTGACAATGGTACAAAGAGACACAAAGTTTTTTGAGCTGTCAATGTGAACGTATGGGCTGAAGAAGGCCCTGCTTTCATTTTTCTGCGTGTTACACAAGATATATTTTAAAGACATCTCTGGCTGATTCTCCTCCACCACCGGAGAGTTTTGCTCCATATGCCTCATCCTAGTACTCTGTCCCATATCTGTAGTTTTACCAGCTTTTGAAGTTTTCCTGTTTCTCCTTTTGGGCCCTGTTTTTTTTACACTGTTTTGCTTTATGCCGCTGTCTTTGCCTAATGCTTTTGCCTGGTTCTTTTTTGCAGGGGGTGGCTTACGCTTCCCCCTTCTGCAGACTCCTGTGATCAGTTGAGTGGCGCCAGTCAGCTCCCCCGTGTAGTCTACTTCCAAAGAGGCAAGGTGTGGCTCACACTGCTGTTCGCTGGTGTTGATCTCTAGGGCACTGACGCCTTTTCTCCTTTTCCTCCTCTGCTTCAGGTGCATCTCGTGGTTGTTTTTAATAGCCCGCTGTTTCGCCAGCCTGGGTGTGTTGATGACAACATCGTCAGTCGCTGCCGTCGTTCTCGTTTCCTCCTCACCTTCAGTCAGTCCGCCTTTTCGTTTTCCAGCACTGGATTTGACGATGTCTGTGTCCGGCGTTGCCGCTTCTGTATACAAACTACCCTCCTCTAATGTCATCTCTGAGGGCTTTGACATCTCCTTTGGTTCCAGATCTTGCTGAGAAGTCTTTGAGCTCAGGTCGACAGGTATGTTTTCAGTTTGAAGATTTGGAACATGTTTCTTTGATCCTGGTGATGTAATTTTTTGAACCATTGCTTCATACTTAAGGCCCCTGCCTTTCCGTGGTGGTAGATACTTTGTTTTTGTAGGACACTGAGGAGGGATACACAGCATTTCGCTTGTGCTACTGGCAAGGGGTGTGTTACTCATTAGGAGATTGTCCAGAGGTGCTTTGAAATGCTCTCCTTGTTTCAGCTTCTTCTTTGAGCCTTTCACTCCTGCTGGTGTATCCTGTGAATGAGCCTCCTTCATCTCAGGTGTGAAAGGCATCACTTTGTGTTTTTTTAATGGGACAGCGGGATGGATGCTGGATTTTCTCTTATTGGAGGACACAATCTTGTCACTGGACTTTCCAACTGGACTCTTGTAAACCTTCTTATGGGAACCAATTTGGTTTTGTTTCGGACTTAGGTGAGCCTCGTTGTCAGGGGAGACTTCTCTCTGCTTTTTCATATCCTTGAGCTTCTTGGGGAAAGAGCATGTTGTCTTTTTTTCTTTTCCCTTTTCTTTTAGTATAGTCTCCTGTGTTGGTTTCCGGGACCTGAGCACCATTGGTTTTTGATCTTTAGTCAGAGGAGGTAAATGAAAAGATGCTTCCTGCTTGTCCTCTTGATGACTGGGCCCACTTAAAAAGTGTTCCATACAGGTTGCCTGGTCTGCAGCTGTGTAATCTGCTCCTTTTTGCCTCATCCACTTGATTTTGGTAACTAAGTCCTTGTGAAGGCCTGGGGTGTCCATGGGTGTCCCTCCTTCTGGGGTTTTTGGCCCTGATTGCTTTTTTGATTGGAGATAGGTCTTAGGAGCTGCTAGTGCAGTAATGGAGCGGGTGCACATTCTAGATGGAAAGTTCTCTGGAAAGTGTTTAGGTGTCTGGCTGGAAGTTATCTGATCTGGGAAAAGCCCGCCATCAGTGGATGACAAAGTGCTCTTTTGAGAAGCACCTATAACACCTTCTGCTTCCATCCTGGGATGCCTACTAATTCGAACGCCTCCTTGGATATGTCTCACCACTTGGCTTCTCCTTCCCCGTCCATGTTTCCTGTTCAGTACCCTAATGTTTGCTGAAGGGGCTATAGGCTCTGGCTTGGTAGAAGGCGTCACCGCACTTGGACAGCTTATGCCTGGCTCAATGTCTTCGTCGCCTTTCTTTGGGGAAGGCGGTGTGTCAGCCCAGGAGGGTGCGGAATGCAAAATGGACTTGCCTGGCAACTGAGGGGAATCAGGCTCCAGCACCTCTGCATCTCGACGGTCAATGTGCTCCCTGGCTTGGGTTGGTGGTGTTACTTTCTCAGCAGTAGGCAGGAAAGCTGTCTTTGCAGAATGTGCAGTAGATACAATGTTGCAGGCAGCTGACCTCCTTTCAGGTCTTGCAAGTGTCATGTCTTGTGCTTCGGTCTCTATGTTAGATGGAAGCTTGTTTTCTCCCTGTTCTTCAGCCAGACAGCAGAACTCTCTAGACTCCTGTGACCATAATGTATTATTAATGTCCTCCTCACAGGGTAGAAAGTTCTCATCCTTTCTCACTTCAGCTGGCTGATGGGAGAGGACAGAGGGCTGCTCTTCAAGAGCCTCCTCTGAGTCTCTCTCGACAGTTAAAAGCCTCTCTTCTAAAAGCTCGCTTCTGGAGTTAAATTGTGGAAGCTCCGAGCTGTTCTCTTTTATGGTTAAACATTGATCCTGCACAAGGTCATCTCTCCAAAAGAATGACATTGTTTTCTCAGGTGTGCTGGGATCACTGGATATCTCTGACCTGTACATTTCCAACTTTGGCAGTTTTTCACCCCTGTCCACGTTCAATTTGCAACTGAGGTCAGAGAGACCTTCAGACTTTTGGACATTACTCTGTTCACCTGGATTGTTTTGATTTTGCATTACCTGATGCAGCTTATCTTCTGTGTTGGTGCAATATTTATTTTCGGTTAGAGTATGAAACAACGACTGGTGTTTATCATCCTCAGGCCATTTATGGTCTACCTGCTGTAGCTTCTGCATCTGCTCACTAGTCTTACAGACCTCGGTCTTGATGCAGTCAGCATTTCCTGTCTCTGTTAATGCCTCGATTTCCTCAGTTTGCTTCTCTGTCCAAGCCGACTCTTCAAAGTTCTCCTTCAGCAAATCTCCTTGGCCCTGCTTGCTTGCCGGGGAATTCAGCTCTACTTCCTGTGGGCTGGGAATAACAACGGCTTGTGGAGAATTATCTCCCATGTTAGTCATCAAGGTGTCGACGGTCTCACCCACTTGTGAAGTCTGTAACCAAGGGAGTGAGTCCAGATTGTCCCTGGCCTTGACAGTTTGCATTTTGGAGACACAGTCCTCTGGCTTGGTTGACATGTCATTAGCTGATGTGAGGGAACAGGAAGACACAATGTCCTGTGTCAGCTGTGGATTGGTGTTTCCTTGCCCTGGGCTCCTGTTTTGACCACAACAGTAATAGCTCCTCTCCAGCTGACCCTCTGATGTGTTTGAGTATCCTCCTTCCTGTACGTCTGTGTGGATAGGCTGTGGAGTGCTGAAAGCCTCTGATGCAGGGTTCCCATGTTGTATGTCTGAACATGAGACATCGTCAAGGGACCTCAACTGGCCCTTAAATTCCTCACCCTTTTTGGTAGCATTACGCTTGCCACCCTTTTTATTAGCTATGAGAGCCTCTGAGAGGAGCAGCTGCTGAACGTTATTAGATATATTTTCCACCTGAGATGTTAGGGCATTGAGGCTCCACAAACTTGGATTAGACAGCAGCTTCTCTGAGAACCTGTCCTTCATGGAGCCAGCGTAGCTTGCTGTTGGATGGTTGGTGCCAGAGGATGTATGGGAGTGTGGGGGCATCAGCAGGCCCTGCTCCTGGAGACTTGTGGACGTGGAAGTCCCTGTGTGAACAGGTGGCTGGTTGTACTGGAATGTCTCAGAGTTGACCATTAGTGGGGAAGGGGTTGAGCTATAGGAGGGAGACCTTCCTACTGATCGGGCTGGAGACTGGCTGGAGCTGGGGCTGCAGTTCTGAAAGTAGTGCTCAGGTGACCTCACTGCCATATCTGTCAGGCAATAGTTCTGTTGTTGCTGGCTGAAATGTTGGTATTTTGAAAGACCATCCTGGGCATTAGCTAAACCCTGAAGGGGAGTCTGCTGGTCATAACCAGCTCTGGGTGGAGGCTGCTGATATGAGTAGTTGTTTTGGGGCCTATAGGTGTTCTGCTTGAGGCCGCCGTTGTTTCCCACTGGTCGGCTGTACTGGGAGTTGGGAGGCATGCTGTAGCCTTTGTAGCAATGTGGAACAGAGCTGCATTTTTCCATGTAGGACGACGTGGAGGATGACAGGGACTGAGTGTGCTGTGGGTAGTGCAGGTGGCCCTGGGTGTAGGACAATGTGGACGGGGATGTGTTTTGGGGGAGATTCTGCTGATGGTGGCTGGTAAATACTGGTGTTGAGGGCTGGGTGGAATGGGAGCGCTGGCTCTGGGATATGGGCTGTACATTCTGCTCAAGATATGGCAGAGCGGCACTCGCTGCACCTGCAGCAGCTTCCAGCCTGCCCACCATGTCCTGTTTGTACTGAGACAGGTGAGCGGGATCCTCCCACTTCTGCTGCAGGTGGCCTTCGCTCATGTACTGGGCTGAGTAGGTGGAGCCCAGGCGATTGCCAAAACCACTGGGCAGGGTCTGCCCTGAAATTTTTCCCACTTTGTATGGCTTCTTAGCCGGTGCAATGCCGCCACCATAGCCTGCATAGGTTGGCTGGCCGTAACAATCCTTGGACCCCGGTCTCGCGGCTGCTGTTGGCACTGCTGCAAGGGAGTGTGCCTCATAGCCCTGTCTGGCCTGGCTGTGATGATGTCTGTAATTCTCAAGGCGTGATAATTCATGGGGTTCCTGCTGGTAGCAGGGCTGGTTGCCGTGGAAACCACTCCGTTCTCTGAACGACTGCATGACTCCGACAAGGGGCTCTAGAAAAAAAAACAGAAACAAAACAAAGCGTGTGCTTACTGCCTTGCCTTGCTTGCATTTACCTTTTCATCTCTTTATCTGGGTGCAGTAAAATCAATACCTTCCGCTTTAGTGTTTTCTTGTTTGTGGCCAGGTGAGGTTGTAAAAAAACTTAAAATATGCTAATATTCATTTGCTCTGTTACGCATTATCCATCTCTTTTTAGTATGTTTTCAATGTACTCATTTTTGTTGTTGTTTTGAATTGCATAAGGGCATAATTCTGTTATGAATTCTGAGATTACCAGTAGGCGTTTGACCAGGATTTAGTTTTTCTGAAACCGAAGTATTACACAGAGAATTTCATTCTCTTCCGTATTGCCAGCATCTCGCACTAACGATGCATCAAGGTCAAACTCTGTACAGTATGTTTTCCTTGAGCCGAGATAATGAGATGCATCCTGAAGAGGCTAACGTGAAATCGCATCCAGAAGGACACAGTATAGTGAATTCCGGACTAGTTTGTGGTAATTTGTCGCCCATTGCTCGGGTTACAGTTCTTGCCTGAGAACAAACAACAAGAGGTACTCTCTTGTTAGAAAGTTTTATGTGCCTCATTTCTGAAATATCAGGGAAACTACAAAACTGTAACAAAAAAGAATGCTTTTTTTCTTGCCTTCTGTAGTGAACACCATCTACATCAAACAGTGTACTTCAGCATTCTGACCACGAAACCACCACCTGTTATCTCATACCACCCCCCCGCTGTGTGCTTCCTTATTTTTCTACTCGTACACACAGTGTGCAGACTGTGTGCATGTGTGTACATTGAACACATGAATGATTCCCTGATAGATTAAGGCAAGCACTGGGACCTTTTCATCTGGCCACGGGGAATTTGGCAAAGTCACACACAATGTGTGCATGTGTGTCAGCAGGAGCTCTGCTGAAGGCCTGCTAATCTGATTCACTCTAAGCCTCAGCATCTCCTCCCTGCTCTTACCTTGCCTTGGTCTGATTTCCCGAAGGCTGTGTGGGAGTCCCTAACAAAAGCAATCATATCACCTGAAGACTGCATTGCGTTTTTTTTTAATATCCCCCCACCATTTTTGCACTACAGTGCCAACTCTGCATTGGGGGCAGTGACTTGGCCCCATCACACCCAGGTATAATTTTTCTTATAGCAGCCCCTGGTTGAGCATCTGGGTCCTAATACCCCCCAGTTTTGGCAAGGTGTCAAAGCAGTAGTCTAGTGGGAGTCGTTGACATTCTATTAACTGTAGCATTGGCCATGAACAAAACATTTTTTTTTTCATTTTTGTTTTAAAATGAAGAAACAAAGAAACCTTAAAAAACTATTTGGAAGTGACAGCTTTAGGATCTGAGATCACTGTTATTTTCAAATGTCACTGTAACAAAACCAAGAAAAATATGTAGTTTTTGAAACAGTTGTCCATGTTCCAATTTTAAATGATATTCGACCTGGAGGGACGTTGACCTTGGCATTATATTGACTGATTACAGCAAAAAGCATCCGTTGAGAACTACACAGCACCGGGCTGAACTGGATCTGGTTTGGTCCGGTACGGCCCATCAGCAGCCTTGTGTGAAAGCTGTACATCTGCTTCTTGGCTAATGATTAAAAAGGGCATGAAGCATAGCTTGTGGAAAGAGAGCAGGAGAGACTGCTGAAGTGGCTGACAGAAAAGGCGTGTGAGCTGGTGTGTGCTGAAAGGACAGGCCCATAGCTGAAGCAGCCAGCAGCCTGCTTTGTGTGACACTCTGTCTGCCTCAGCTAAGACGTCATTCCAGCCTGTCAGTGACAGCCACACCGTCGCCAGTTTTGGCACTGGCATGGAACTGTGGCACGTGCAAACTGGCGTCTTAGAAGGTTTTTGGAGCCGAGGCTATGATGTAGTGTAAAGAGGCATGCACAAAGGGTCCCCGCTGATCCTGCTGCAAAGGGTGTGTGGTGGAATAATAAGCCGACTGCATGTGGAAGGGAGAGTGCTGTGGGGGGGTTGGGGGATGTGGATCTGATTGTTCCACTGCATGGTGGATAATCCTGCACACCACGAACACGCCATCAACCGTGCCTCCCCTCCCTTCCCCATCTCATCATCTCCCTGGCAGCTGAAGATAGGGCATTTTCTCCCCCCACCCTTGCCCACCAAAGTTTGGGGTGAAGTGGGGGGAGGGGGGGTCAGGGTCAGGACATAAGTGCTCCTCCTCGTGTTTACGCCATCGCTCTTCTTTCATTATGCATGCCGTAGCAGCTGGTCGGGGCGTGAGGCACTCCTGGAGGAGAGCCGGCACGTCCCGCCACACGGCGCGCTGAGGACACCTCCATTCGCCTTTGTTCTCCCTGTTAACGACCTTGACATTTGATAACGCGTTTTTCAACATTTTTTTTTTCCCGTGTGCTTCTACACTTGACAGCTTTCTCCCCGTTATTCTGTGTATTGCTGCATATGAAATGTCATGTTATTAACCTCAGAATCAACACCTCCATGTTTAATTTGCTTAACTGTACTCTGGTTCTTCAAGTGCATTTTTATTATACAGAAAACATAGCTGCTTGGAAACCTAATGAGCTTCCACCAGCCATCTCAGACCTCCTTTTGTGCTTAAAAAAGCTAGAATTAAGGGTAAACAAAAAACAAATGTTAAACCTTGTTATTTCCCATGTCGTTCACTAACTATCAAGAATGTTAAAAAGGTCAGCAGCTTCTTACCGCAATCTTCTGCTAGTGAGCAGCTGAGAACAATGACATTGGGAGGTTGAAGGTCAGTCCACAGTAGATGCAACAGAGATGGCCTGGGCTGAGACTTGCAACACAAGACAAGTGCTGTTGGCTCAGCCCCGTATTCCTCTTCAGCTACGCGCATTGGGCAGAGACTGTAGAACGACTTGCCGTTGTTCCCTAGGGGACATGTGCAGACACGGACTAACTTGATGCGCCCTGCCCCCCTCCCCGTGTGCTGAACAACACCATCAACGGCACCCTGCTCCCCCCCAGTGAGCCCGACAGGCTGGCCCACACACAAGCATGAGGCCTGCTCCAGCAGCCCCCCTACCCCGAGCATCAGTGACCTGGGGCACAGGATGTCTCAGTGGAGATTAAACGCTTTGGCGTGGTAAGCATGTGCCTGCATGCTCCCCCAGCACTGACAACCCTTCTCTAAATCCATTTCAAAATGTCGTAGTCGTATTCCTTGAAGGTAAAGGAAAAGCAGAGCGCGATACTGCACCCCCAACCCCCCCCCGCAAAGGTCACATGCCGCATGCATTAAATCTGAGCAGACGTTCATGCCTGAAGACTCCAGAGGGAGGAAGATGTTACGGAGTCTACTGGCATCCAGACTGTAGCTTTTAAAGACACATCCCTGCTTACAGATTTATGAAGAAGGGCTGCAAAAAAAAAAAAAAAAAAACCTAAAAATTACTCCTATATAAATGGCACCTTTTGAAAAACAGGGTTGGGTCTTGATTTTTACACAGGATGTTCTGGATGTGCATGATGATGACACAGCTTTCCCAGTGTGGCCCATGTACGTAGTGTAGTCACACACTGTACCTGGGTGTCAAAACATTGTTCAATATGGCAAAATTACAAGGGACTGTGTTTAAACATCAGGCTAGATTAAAGAAAAATATGTAAACAGGATAAACGAGATCACAACCATAACACTGGAAAAAACAATAAATTAAAAAACGGGTAAACAGCGATTTAAGTCCCTGCAAGAGATTTTTAACAGAGACAGTTTTCGTCTTCTAAAAAGACCTCGTTTATTAAAATACACTAAAATGAGTGTTCATCTATAATTGTCTTTTTTATATTTGGGGTAAAAGGTAATTCATATTCACAAATATTTAACAGTTTTCTGATGGTGTTGCGCAGTTTAATCATCCGTTTATTCTTTTTGCTAGTTTCCTTAACTGCTGTTTTAAATATGCCTTTTTGTTACTTTAGCCAGTAAACAGACACCTCGAAGCGATAATCATTAAAGCTGGCTTTGTTGACAGAGCGATACAAAGCGGAGAAAGCAGATCACCAAGCAGCCTTCCCTGCTGAGCCCGGCTCCGGTGTCGTTTTTTTCCCCTTTCGTCCACCGCAGGAATCCGCTCGGTTGCGTGCTTCGCGGTCGGCGCTTCGAGGGGAGCGCCACGCTCCTGCTTTGTGCGCCCAGGTGAGAAGCCCGCTCTCCGCTCTTACGAAAGGCGGAAGATGGGGGGTGGCGGTGCAGCGGGGAGAAAAAGCGGCCGCGAGGCTGTTTTGTTACAGAAGGCGAGCTCACCGGCCGCCCTCCCGTCCCACGCTTCGCTGGAGCAGCGGGAGCTTGACGCCTTTGATCTGGGCGTCTCTGACAGCGGTGCCGCTCAGTTTATGATGTGCGGTGTCTGCATTTTACCCCTCCCACCCCCAACCCCCCCGCGCATTTTCCCTCTATTGATCTTCTAAACGGAGAAAGAAATCTCAAACGCTAGTAAACCGTAGGGATTATTTTCTTTGAAACAGACTTCATCAATAACACTGGCACAGAGGCACAATGACATTAGTAGCCTGAAATGCTATATGGTTTGCTGCGTTCAATAAGGGCACAGTCATTTATTTCTCCCTGTGAGGCACACCGGTTTGCACTTGTTTCTGCTCTGTGCCACTTCAGTTCGCCTAATTGATGATGCAGAGCGGTCACAATGTCACTCATGTTCTCTCTCTCTCTCCCTAACTCCCCATCTCTTTTCCCTTTCCTTATATACCACTATTTCATGTTTTCTGTCTGTCTTGGGCACATGTTAACTGTTCACCTCATCACAAACACAAACAAAACTGAAGATGACGTGCTTTGACCTTGAAACTTGTGCAAGTCAAACAAGACAAAGACACGTGGACCTGGCTGCATGGAATTACTAACCTCAGCAAAATTACATTCTACCTATGATGCACATGTGTGACCTCAGTCAGATAACTAAAGTGAACAAAGATGATAAGTTACTTAATTCCAACATGCTTTTACATGCTTTGCTTCCTCCACAAAGTTGCATGTCTGAATATCAGAGGAACATTCACACACCAACATGGACCTCTAGACTCAGCATAACTTTGAAACTACTTAGCAACAAGTTTAGCTTTAGCTTTTAAAGGATTAGCATTTTAAAGTAGCCTAAATTAGCTATAAATGAAAGATTCTGGTGACACAGCTTTGTTTTTGCGCAGGACTGTAAAAAATTTACACTGTTTCTAAATTTGTATGCAGATCTGTGGAACATACAGCACTATAGTTGCATATACACATGTGCATGTACCTGTTTACATGCATGTACATTTATCCTTGAGCCATCTGCAGCATCCCTCTCACAGCAATTCCACAGCTCATGTCCAGTGGTCACCAGTCATCATCAAGGTATTTTCATGAGTTACACATTTCTTTTTTTTGCAGATGTAAAGAAAAATTCTCTCTGAAATGCTGCAATTGTACTTAATTTATCTTAAATTTCCTTTGAAAAATTAATATAGATTTGCTGTTAAGTGCTTTTCAACACTTTGCTTGCAAAATTAGCCCCACATCAATGTGTTTTAGATTCTGATTAGCCTTGGCCTCTGCCATGCTGACCTGGTTGTCCTTACCTGAGCTGGGGAGACTGGGATTCTTGTGACTCACCTGCTGGACATTACTATATCAGGTGACACTAAAAGGTTCTGTTACTGGTGCCTTAAGGATGCATACAAGTCAGGAGCCAAAATTAGTGCAGTTCAGAGGGTACTAAGGCTTGGTTCAGACAGCGAGGAGGTGGAGTTTTGGACTCCTGGCTATGTTGTCTTTGTTTTTTAATTTATTTTTAGCAGGTCTCCTTGCTGACGTAATGGCACTAAACATGAGCCCAAGAGCTGACAGACGAGAGAATGGCTGTGCCCAGACTCTGCTCGAGGTCTGCGCATTTGCACAGAACGCAGGGCAGACATCTGGCCCATCACAGACACATGTGGGCATAACGGCGTTGAGGGTGAGGTGGCGGGAACGTGTCGATAG
Organism: Chitala chitala; assembly: GCA_025773905.1. Taxonomy (NCBI): domain Eukaryota; kingdom Metazoa; phylum Chordata; class Actinopteri; order Osteoglossiformes; family Notopteridae; genus Chitala; species Chitala chitala. The sequence goes on along the minus strand of JABJVR010000038.1, from coordinate 6,484,329 downwards.
TCGTACGTGTGCAGCTGCTGACGTGACATGAAGGGGGTTGGGAGAACTGGTTTGCGAACACCAGTCATGATGAGATTTCCAAGGCGGGAGGGATTGGAGACAAAGGATGTTATGGAACCACACCCACTCACCCCCCACCCCCACCCTCACCCAAGATTGCAGCTGAACCAGCAATGTGTCTTGGCTTGGTATGGCATGTGGACAGGGATGGGTAAGTGTGAATGTGTTTATGGAATACTGCCAAGCTGGTGAAAGGGGAAGGGGGGGTAGATGTGGGATGCTTTTTTGTTGATGAAAAGAGAATCTGAATCCCTGTCCCACTCCCTCTTCCATTAGGCACATTATAGAGAAATCGGTGCACCGTTATATTAAAACAAGGCCTTAATTACTATAGTTCTTCTAATTAAAATTCAATCATCTGTACCTGCAAATTACCTGTAACGTAATTGACCGTAGCGCACTGGCATTAAAAAGTCTCGAATGTAGGGCTAGGACGAGGAGGCGGGCTGAAGGTCAAGCTCCGTTGCTGGGGAGAACGGCTCTCCTCGTCTTCACAGAGGACGGAGAGCAAAGGGAATACACTTCCAGAAACACTTTTGGTTAGTCCCTCCTTCCCTGCCGCCAAATGACATTTGCTCTGGCATGACAGAAAATGGTGAAGCCAACCACCCCCCCAATTACTGGTACAGGCCTCACACTTTAACTCTGGGGCACCATGCCCTTCAGGGTTCTGTCACCCAGCCAATCACTGACAGCAACCAAGGTGTCACAGAGCAGCCAGTGAATCCCCTGTTCTGTGCTCCACTGGTTTTCTCCTTAGCACTCATTGGGCAGCATGTGAATCCTCCTTGTTGCTGTGTACCGCTAATTGGCTCCTTAGCGCTCATTGGAAATTCAGCAAATCTCACTGTAAACACATAGCTGAAACACCATCTAGCACTCACTGGAGGATGTCTGGATTCCACTATTGGTGCTGTGCTAACACACGCCCTAGCACTCACTATTGGTGCTGTGCTAACACGTGCCCTAGCACTCACTATTAGTGCTGTGCTACCATACGCCCTAGCACTCACTATTGGTGCTGTGCTACCACACGCCCTAGCACTCACTATTGGTGCTGTGCTACCACACGCCTTAGCACTCACTATTGGTGCTGTGCTACCACACGCCCTAGCACTCACTATTGGTGCTGTGCTACCACATGCCCTAGCTCTCACTATTGGTGCTGTGCTACCACACGCCCTAGCACTCACTACTGGTGCTGTGCTACCACACACCCTAGCACTCACTATTGGTGCTGTGCTAACACTTGCCCTAGCACTCACCATTAGTGCTGTGCTACCACACGCCTTAGCACTCACTATTGGTGCTGTGCTAACACATGCAGTAACACTCATTATTAGTGCTGTGCTAACATGCCCTAGCACTCCGCTCGTGTTGCCTGTTTGTGCTTCTTCAAGGCAGTCAGCTGAACAATAAGCAGCAGCAACATTTCCTAGAATCCAAAATGACACGAGAGCATCATGAGTTACAGATATTGGTTTAGCAAAATGTTGTTGGGCATTCATTTATCGCTACTATCCTCTTAACTGATTTTAACTACTATTAGGTGGTTGGAGCCAGAGTGGATGTTTCATATATCCGGTAAGTTGCCTCTGGCTCCTGTGAGGTGCTTCCTTGGCAGAAAACCTAAACAAGATCCACACTCCAGAGAAGGTCAGTCTCCAAGGCTGGTAAACAAACTCTACTGCTGGACTGCAAGGTCCCTCAGCAGAAGGCTCACAAGAGCTGTGTGAAATGCGTCAGGGACTTTAAATTCACAGCTATTTATTTATTTATTTCATAGCTGTGCGGGACGTTTAGAGTCAACAGAAGCTCAAAGAGTTACTGCTGGCAGCGTTAGTAGATGGATCATTCACATGCTCGCGTGCACACACACACACACACACACACACACACACACACACGCGCACATGTGTCAACGCTTGGCTAAGACAGCTGACATTGTTCTCTGGTGAGGTAAGCTGGAACCGCTTATCACTGGGTCTGCAACAGGATTTCGGAGTGGCCAGCCAATCGGGGGCTATGCCAGCCTGCCTCATGAATAACTAATTGCAACCTGAGAGGCTGATGTAGTTTCTCCTCCTCCCTGATTTGCATATATATGAGCGAAACAGGGGTTTGTTTTACTGAGATATGACGGTGTCTAATCATGAGAAGTCTCGGGCCTTTTCAGCTGGTGTCATTTTAGCTGTTTCCTCCTTTCTTTCTTCCTCCCCCTCCCTAACTCCTCAGTGAGGCTTGGCTGCATGCTGAAAGCGCCCCCCCCATCTCCAATCCTACCCTCCGTGGGTACGTGTACGGCGGTCTGCACAGCTGGCCTTGTTGTCGCAGCTGCTCTTTCCTGCAATCCCCCTGGTTCAAGCACTGTGATTCACTCTGAGGTTCCCCCCTGCAACCTAGGCTCAACATATCACCCCCAGGAAGGACACTACCCCCACCCCGACCACTCATTCACAGATGTGCCGCATGGCACCTGAGTGGCATTTATGAAAGAATCGGCCTGCGTCTGCAGATCACCTCAGGAGGTGAAGTCTCTCCCCAGCCCCCACCCCCTGCCCAGCACACACTGTCTGTTGGTTCTCAGAGTTTTGATTTTACCTGCTCTTGGACCCCATGTGCCTTTGTAGGCACTAATCCCTGCCAGCTACGCTCCTCTACTGTCCTTTGATCTGCAGCACAGAGGAACGCCTGTGTTCCTGTGGGGTGGGGGGATGCCAGTTCTTTTCCTGTGTACACACACACACACACACACACACACACACACACACACACATTTCCCTGGCTCCCCAGCAAAGCCCCACCCCTAGGCAGTGTGGACTTGTGCCATGTGTAAAATCTAGTGAGTAGAACTGCATCAGTCATTTGGCGAATGTTTCTGATGAGTCCATGTATATGGGGGGAAGCAATTAATGATGTAGGGTATGGGCGTGTATGTGTTTGGGGGAGGGGCAATTAATGATGTGGGGTATCGACATGTATATGTTTGGGGGAGGGGCAATTAATGATGTGGGGTATGGGCGTGTATGTATTTGGGGGAGGAGCAATTAGTGGTGTGGGGTATGGGTGTATACGTGTGGCGGGGTGGGGCAATTAATGATGTGCGATACAAATGTTTAAGTGTGTGTGTGTGAGGGCAATTAATTATGTCGATGTTGTGTGTGTGCGTGTGTGTGCGCTTGAAGCCTCCCCCCCCCATTGATTCCTTCTCACCTCAAGCCAGCATTTATTAGTGACCGCATCACAGGCGGATCATTCCTCATCGGTGCAGGCACAGCTTGCGCAATTAGCCACTCGGTGTCTGCAGGGACACAGCAGGGAGCGAGGAATACTGATGTGTGTCGGAGAGGACGGGGTAAAGGGGGGGGAGTGGGGAGGGCTGGGGGAGCTCGTCCAGAGCCTTGGCCCGCCTGATAGAGCCAATGCCAAGGAGGGGCATCCAGCTGATTCTTCTGCCTAGCTTCGCTGCGTTTCTGTGCCAGAGGCTTCGTACGCGATCCATCAGCTGAAAGAGTAGGCCGTGTATTCCCAGCCGATTGGTACTGTGGACAGACGACCAGCACGTGCGTGCACGCGCGCACACACACACACACACACACACACACACACACACACACACACACGGGAGACAGCAAATACACAAAAACACTGCTGAGAAAATGCTATTTTAAGTTGGGTAGCTGAATTATGTAGAGCCTAAACACAGAGGCTCAGAAGCATGTGTAAGTGGCTCCTGACAGAGAATTACAGGTAGCTGAGAGGTAGGGCGATGCGTCCAGTATTTGAAAACGATCGCTGCTGATAAACATGGCAGAGCAGTTAGGGTAGGCAGTGCTGCTATACGCGTGGGGGGGAGGGGTGGGGGTTCAAGGGCCACAGGGCTGCCTCGTACAGTCCTACGAAGTGGGGCATCTGGAAGGAGGCTTCGTAAGGACGAGCCTGCGGGCTCCTGAGGGAGTACGGGGCAGGAGATGCAGGGGTTATTTTTAGAAGTGGTGGCTGTCATTAACCTTTCAGGTATTTTGTGCCCCAGCAGAACTTCCCCCCCCAGCCCTTGAAATGGTTTAAACCTTAAAGCTGCAGTGCTGTTGCCCTCACCACAACAGAAAAGAGTACAGTAGTGAGTAGTGGGGGAGGTGGAGGGTGGCCCCCTGACCCCCTCAGCACCACACTGCCTTAATCATTGGGACAGTTGTGTCCTGGAAAACACACACCATGTAGCCCCCCTGCCACCTGGACCAGCTTTCATGTAGCTGTGGCAGAACAGTCTGCGAGCCTGGGGTCTGTGCTTGGTCTGGCCTCCAAGTTAACCGTCCTGATGTGTGACATAACGCTCCACACAGAACCACTTGGCTGCTCCCTGCAAGAAATGACACGCGAGACTTCTCTTCAACCTGCCTCACATTTTTTCACTTGGTAAATGCTGAGCAGACATGTAAGACTCATGCATACACAGGACCTTAACTTTTTCCCTCCTGCTTCAGCTGATGTGGCTAATTCAGCACACAGTGCATTGTTTAATTAAGCCACTCCCATCTCCCGCTACCCTTTTCCTGTTCTTCCCATTCTCCCATTCCAAACTGGCAGCATGTTTGCCCTCTTTACAGTGGTCAGGGGGCTGACATTTCTGATGCCCTGTGCTAGCGCGGCAGTCAAAGCGTGGTCTCCGGGTGTCGACTCAGGCATACACCACGGCTCCCACATCTGCTGCCTGGCGAGGCGGTTGTGCTGCACTTGCTGGCCAGAGATAAACAAGTGGGCTTGCGTCTCCAGGGAGGTAACCATGGCAACGGCTGAGCTCGTTCTGAGCTGCCTGTCCTACAGGCAGTACAATAACAAGTTTCAATGTCAGTTTTTTTTCCTGTAAGGGGGGGTATAATTCCCTTCCCCATTCCAAAACGCTCTTTATTAGCAGTGACGTGCCTTAATACGTTAACATGGCATATGGACGGACACTTTGGTGCACCTCAACATGAGAGAAATGACAACACTTTTTGGAGCCCCTTGCTGGTAACAGAACAACACTGGGAACTGCAAAGATCATAATTTTTTGCTCGATTCACGCGTGGTGTGTTGTCTTCAGTTTTGATTACAGGTGATGTGCGGAGGCGCAGAAAGGCTTGCGATCACCAAGGACACGCTGTTTGGCTGTCTCATCTCTTGCCATTTGATTTCTACACGTTAAACGACCGCCCTGCCCTACAAGAGAGGAAGAGCTCTCTGCTGTGCAACTCTGCAAACTGAAGGAATCAGGACAGGTACCCTGAACACCCTGACATTGTGTATCATCTAAAAATAAAAAGAGGGGAAAGAAGGAGAAAAGTGAAAGGAAAAAGGGGGAGGGACTGATATCGGAGCCCCGTGGAAGATGTGCCTTAGTTATCAGTGCATTCAGTTTTGACCGAGTATTGTGATTTTGTCTCGCTGATGAGAAATTTCTCTCCAGTACTCTTTCTCCATTTCAGAAATAGCTAAGGTGACACGGAATAAGTCATTATTTGGCTGTTAGCAGCAGCCATTTAAGCATCTTTTGCTGAATGGAGTATGGTACTGCTACCTTCAACTTTGCCACAAAAAATGTGATCTCGATTTTAAAAAAAGCCTTGAATACATCCAAGGCTGCTGATGTAAGTTCCAGAGGAAGCACGTTTCTGCAACACATGCAGCGCTACCCTTCTGTTCTGTTTTGTTTCTGTGAGTATTCCCACTGCACCGAATCATCTGCCCTATTCTAGTGCATATTTTCCCGATGTTCGAATGACACCCTAAATCGGGTAGGGTCACCCCCCCCCCCCTTTGTGTAATTAGCTTTTACTTTAAGGGGTCAGAGCGCAGGAGAGCACGCAGGCATTAACCCCTGTTTCTGCATCCCTTTGAAGCCTGATTTCAAAAGTTCGGCTCACATTTGTGAAAACAAGCAAATCGGTGTGCTTCACAGAGATGGAACAGGACTGGAGTGGAATGCTAATAGTCTGGCGGTGTGCTGGGGGAGAGTAAGGTTCTGCATGACAGTCCAGTGACCCACCACCCCCATATAAGAAAATTCCAAACAGGATATTAATGGGTACAAATATCAAGGTTGTGCTATGTAAGCTCTAAATAATAGCTGTAAACTGCATCTGATACAAAAAGGAAAGAAAGGTTCTGAAAGGCTCTTTAATGCAGCAGGTTCATTAAGAGAGCTGTGAGCACCAGTGTGATTGTGCTTTAGCTGGAGGTGCTATTATGAGCTTTTAGAATTGTGTGTGTGTGTGTGTGTGTGCGTGCGTGCATGTGTTGACAGATGGGGGAGGGCTCCCAGCATCCCACAGCATTGAGTAAAGCGTTTTTCCTGTTGAGAGCGTCGCAGAGACGGGACCGCCACAAACGTGCAGCGTCCAAACCCTGCATTCTGCCTTTGTGACCTCTTCCGCACGCACCCGTGTTCACGTGTCGTTTCATCCCCCTGGAGTTAAGATGGGAGGCATGTGATCTATTCAGCTGAGATACTGGGAAGAGAAGTGAGATAAGGAGGGGGAGGTTTATTAGATCATAGAGTATGAGGTAGATGACGTAATGCGCAAAACCAACGAGGGCTTATTTGCAGGTTTGCCTAACTGTTCTTTGTGTTAATTAGGTCTTAATGTTTGTGTTGTATCTCTTCAGTCATCTTTGTTTTCAGGCAGCGGATGGGTTAATTAAGGTCAGCTGAAGGAGACACGTTTCATACCCAACTTAATCTCAAATAAGTGAGTGTGGACACATTGCCTGTGCCTCAAGCAAATATTCTGATGATTTGGCCCTGATCTACCAACCTCAAGTAATTTTGTTTAGTGACTGAATCTCAAATCAAGATGCAACACAGGTTTTAATTCTGCAGTGTGCTACTGAGGTACTGATTCCTGCTCTGTAGTAGAGGAAAGGGGGGGGGGGGCATGGTCCCCAGCAGTAAACAGCTTCAGTTCACTGTTAGCTTCCTGAGCTGCTTTCTCCTGTACCCTGCCTCCTGGCTTATATACGTACTGTACTTCATCTAACTGTTAATGACTTTTTATCCTCCGCTGAAGATCTTGGTGCCCTGACAGATCTACTTTTCCTTGTTGCTCTTTCTGTAGGGCACCTAAATGGCTCATAATTTAATTCCTTTTTTGTTTGTGTTTTTACCATTTCTTTGCAGACAAATTTCCGTTTCACAGATTCCTCGTTGTGATGATGCTGACTTTGAGCATTGCTGCAAATTCACTGCTCACTTTTAGTGGGCTGAATAAAAGGTATAATATTGTTATTATCAAACACATACCATAAAGGTCCCATTGACTAAAATTATTTATATTTAAATGTATTTTGTAGTTATTATCAAAGATTTATTATATCTTTTATGTTTAGAACATATTCTGTTGTAAATGAAATAATATTGGCATATACCAAAAAGAACACATTTTATTCGAGAATGTAAAATTTGAATGTCCTTTATGTCTAGTGAGATTTAAGACTTTAATCTGGTTTTCCACACCTGTTGTGATATCTTGCCTAAAGTACACAAGTTTCTGCCCTGTATAAAGGTCCGGAGCTGTGTCAGTATAATGGTGCATGCATAGATGATATGTTAACGATTTTGCTACAATAGTGATGTCACCCCTTTGGAGTGGGGACAAGAGACAGAGGTTCTAAGACAAAGGGAGAATAGGGCGAACAAATCCTCCATAATGGCAAGATGTGTACTGCGTCACGACATTTTCGATCTCTGTTGCACTATGGCTCTGAATCAGTCCCACTTAAACTAAATTTGAGCATCACAGTTGCTCATAAAGTCAATTACTGAAACCTGTGCATTACACTGCAGAAATAACAGCATTAAATAGTACATGTAGCCCTGAATATTGAAGCAGATGTCATGAATGTTTATAATGAATAAATTACATCATATCAGGCACACGAGTCACAAAACTTATAAACATAGTGATCTTTACCTTGGCCTCCCTTAAACTTGTATTTGGTAGGAATAGTTGATAAACATGAAAAATCCTGAAAGCACATTCAATGATAGGACGGTTGTCCTTTTTTGGATTGCCAGTTCTCAACTGTTCCTCTTCGACACAAATTTAGGCATAATCCAACTCCAGGTGATTACAGAAAAGCACAGAGAAAGCAGTCGGGGTATGAGTTGTGCATCAAGCAGAGATGATCACGGATGCAATCTATGCCTGGAGTCGAGTGCTTCTGCAGAATTTTGCATGGTACTCATTGTCCCTATGCATGTGGTATGGGGGTGTTAGATGCTGTTCAAACACAGAACATGTCTACACCTGACAGGCGTTCAAAGTTGCTGTGGAGTCTTATGGTCAGAATGCAGGGCCTTGTCAGGAAAAGTACAGGGTCTGAAACCTGGTAGTGGAACATTATTTACTGAACTGTGAAAGAGGTATCAGACGTCCACTCGTTACTAACAAGGTCATTGCAGAATTTAATCTGAATTTAACACCAACAGGGCTAGCCAGCTTCAGAAGACTGCCATAACTCATACAGCAAGTCACAACAGAAGGGGTCAACCCTGTTATTCCATGAGCAGCAGCAGTTAGGAAGATTAGTGTGTTAAACATCAAGAATTTAACATAAGGATCTTCGGACATCTCAGTAATGTGTTGTGTTGAACAAGCTGCTTAATTTCAAATCATACAGTGTTGTATATATTATCAGGTAGGTCAGAAAGTAAAGGGTTTAACATAATTCAATGTTTTCGAGCCCCATAACAGACTCAAACTCCATCATGCCTTTGGTTGGCAGTGATTGGACGTTGGTAGGGTGTGAATTTCAACTGGCCTCACGGCTCCTACACCATGGTGGGGGAAGTCAGAGTTTCTGAGAAGCAATCTTAAGGGTGCACTGCACCAAACCTGATTGAACCCTACAAATTTATTAGGATCTTTCTTGTTACACTGTTGTTTTTAAAATTTATTAATTTGATTGTTTGCTTCTGGAATCTTAACCGTGTTCACTTTATAAAAGCAATCAAATTGAACTTGGGCAAATCAGAAAATCTGTGTGGTTTAGATTGCACATCTGAATAATATCTTCATCAGGAAGCACGTAATAAAATCTAACTATTCAATATGTTTTTGCTTAACTGGATTGTGTAAAAAGTATTTGTTAAGCCAGTGCCCTGAACTATCGTACTGAACAGCACTTGCTAGCAAAAGTATTGTAGCTGAAATGCAATTGATATGTTTCTCTAAATAGATTATGTTGCAGACCTTATATACTCATTTATTTATTTATTTATACATACTTTATACAGAACCATCTCATGGCAAAATACATGAACTCGTATTGTAATGTCACCCACACTTTAAAACATGCCTGAACTTGCCTTCATAAAACAAGCACTTAACAGCTGCTGAATGCGGACTGAGTCTGCACGACCCCCCTGCACAATTTACCAGGCAAGAAGATTAATCTATTAGACTAAAGATCCAAGATCCTAGTTCAGGGAAGCAGTTGTGACCAAAATAAAATAGACAAGCAGCCTTTATGCAAAACAATCCACTGACATGTGGGTAATAAAAAGCTGCAGACTGGCAAACTGGATTGAGTGAAGTTCATTTTATAGAACTAATATGAATAAAATACTGTAGCATCAGTACCATGTCATCAAGTTAAACATCCAGAATTGGCTCTAACGCTAGCACAATGACAATGGGTTTTGCAGACTGCAAATAATAGGGCAATAACGACACCAATGCTCAACATTTCGGCCAGCTCCACCATAGCCAGAGGAGCTCATGTTAAATGTCTACCTGTATTTCACTTCTGCAATCATAAAGTCAATTTGTGAAATGCAAGGCTGGGTAGCTAGATATCCAAGGTTCTAAGAGAAAAGCTCTCCTTGAGCCCCCCCCCCCCCATATAAAAATCTATAATACCAGGCATGTAGCAGGGCCCCTGAGTACGTCTGAGCAGTGTGAATTATTCTGGGCTCGCCATCCATAGGAGAGTCCTGTCCATTGGTGTTGACAGTGCTATGTGTCCTATTCTGATCGTGTGAGTCTTTGGCAGTGCAGGACTACAGCTGATGGAAAAAGGGGCAGCTTTTGTTGAGGAAACAGGCTGTAGAGGCCTTTATGCTGGTGAACACATTTTATGTGGCACTAGACGCCAGCAGTGAGTCATCAAACCTGCTACCTTTCTGCTGTTCCGAAGCTGAGCCCAAGAACACACCCGTTAAGGGAAAGCATATTTGTGATTCCTCAGGAAAATGGGCTCAACATAAATTTAGGTCTGAGAAAGTCTTTTTCTGACTTTACCCAAGAGCGTTTTGCGGAAAGTTATGGATGTACAACTGAAGGCCTCCACATGAACTGACTGAATCAAGCACCTTAGCCACAATGCGACCCCGATGGTATCACAACAGCAGACACGTTAATTGCAGTTGAAGAATTAAACAGTGTCCATTGGGACCTGAGTCTACAACCACAATGATGAAATTCAACAAAGACTTCTTATGGAAAACTACCTTTTATAGAAAGTCTCCTAATGCTTTGAAAACAGCCAAGACCAAGAGGTCATTACTTCTTTTTTTTTCACCTTTAATGTTTTATTATTATAAAATTGTAACAATCAAACCTGAAACCTCTAAAACAGAAGTGAGCAACATTTTTTTTCTTCCAAATTAGTCAAACAAAAAAATAAAATTTGTCACACCATATAAAAATATTTTTCTTTGGTTTGGTGGGCACTATAAATAAGTAAAAAATTTCCAAATTCAGCTTGTTGGTTCACAAGAGACGGCTGAGTTGCTGTTCATTAACTTAAACTCAGATATAAGATATAGCAAAATGTGTATTATAAAAAATAAAATAATAATAATAATAATACCATCCTGTGGGACATGGCACTGCAAGCCAATTGCACAATTTCTGCAAATCGTTCTGACATTGTGCTCCAGGAAAAAAGAAAATCTCTGCTTGCTCATAGACGTTGCAGTTCCAGATGGCCAAAACATCATGCTGAAAGAAGCAGAGAAGCTCATTAAATGCAAGGATCTTGAGATCGAAGTAAGCAGAACATGGGGCACCAAAGCCAGAACTGTGCCTGTGGTGGTCCGATCTCTCGGTACTGTCAAAAGAGGATTCAGAGAGAGTGTTTGAGAGCTCCCAGACCATCACAGCGCCTGAGAGGTGCAGTACATTGCACTTCTGAGTACCACATGCATCCTTAGAAAAGTAGGCCCTAGGTTCCTGGTCGGGACACGACCCACCTATAAGCTACCATTAAATAACTGAGATAATTCAAACAACAACAAAAAAATAAATAATTTGTATGTATGTTTTGAACTGGGCACTATTAAACCAAATTTAGATGCAACTGACCCAGAACTAAAAGTATTCCATATACATAGGTGTCAGGATTTTCATGATGAGTGGACTTCAAGAATGAGCGTTTGGGCACAGGTGTGAAATATCTGAGGTTTGTAGGTTTGTAGGTTGATAAATTGTAAAATAAAAATAAAATTGAATTTTATGTAGTTCATTTGACATGAGTTGAAAGTTCAATGCGAAACGTTGCAGTTCTCTTGGTTTATCTGTCTTGGTTTGTCATGCTCTTGTGCTACGTTCACTACCTGTGGTGACTGACAAAAGGGTTTCCTACCCCAGCTTTGACAGAATGCCGAGGTACTTTATGCTCATTGCTATTCTGTAGCATTGAAAAGAAATGTGCAACCATTCAGACGCAAGACATGGATCCTAAACGTACAGAGAAAAACTGCAGACTCAAAAACAAGTACTTAAGGTTGTACCTAAATGTTAAAAGGCAGGGCCCCCATCCCCACCCACAACATGATTAATCCCAGAATGTTTACACCTTCAGTGAAGCTGTTTAGTCACAACTTGATTGTGGAACAAAGATTGAAGGCAGAATTAAAATTGTTCGCCATGTTCATTTTTTTCCCTCTTAGAGACGTAACCCAAATCCCTAAGTGGTATCCCCCATATTAGATCAATATGCCAAACAGGCACCTCAGCAAAGTGGCTCAAAAAAAGCCTTGAGAAACACATGAAACTATTATACGAACCAAATGTCACTGCAAGCACTAAACCCAGAATCATCCAATTAGCACTGATATTTAAAGCAGCACTCCCCACAGAAGAGAGGATCTCATTTCTTACTTAAGATACTCATGAATAGTTTTTGTTCTAAAAGATAATTTATTTTTCATCCTATGCCATTAAACTTTACATACAACACTGCACAACTTTAAAAACGCTTATAATAACAAGTAATAAAGTGACTGAAAAAAGTTGGCAGAAATTTAACCTAGACCACCTCAATAAGACCCCAATTGTATTGTATTAAATATAAATAAAGTTGTACCTCTGTGGAATAAAACTATCAGCAATTTGGAGCATGGCTAACCTTAAGTAAGCAACTTTATAACCTGTATACCCCAACAATTCGCAAAGGAAATGTTCTGAAGTTAGTAATAGTTTTGTGACACAAAACAGGCCCAGAACTGTAATCATCCATCCATCCATAAAATTAAAAATATTTTATTACAGCCACACAATGTAGGCATCTCAAATATCAGAAAGGCATTTTGAAATGAAAATAAAGTAAAATCAAAGGCCTATGAATGGGGAATCTGCAAGTTAAACAGCACAGTGCTTGAAAGAGCCCATGACACAGGTAAACAAGAAGAAAAAGCCATACATTTCAGCTATAGGGAAAGTCAATTTTGTTTTGTAAAGGTGATTAAGACAACCACGACTGTTGTGTCTCGTGCAACTGTGTAGCGTGTTTCACATATTTCAGATGTTTTTGTGCCAGTCAAAATATTGGCACTGTTCTTTAAAGATTAAGCAGCGGGGAACAAGAAGAAGGACTAGAAATCTTTCCATTCTGTTAGTGGTTACAGATAGGAGAAATGAAATAACACAAGGTGGGTGGGTTTGTCATTCACTGTCAGTCGCTTCCCGGTTTAACTCAATGGCAGCCAAAAAAAAAAAAAAAAAACAGTTGGTGGAAGATTAAACCACTCTGTCGGTTGAGTTTCTTGTGCTTCTTATGAGTGTGGAAAAAAACACGTCATAATAAAAGTTATCGCTTTAAGACTGAAACCAGTAACCTCCACATCTTCTGTTCATCACTGCAGATCATTCTCCCAGTGGTGCACGAACACAAACTGATGGAACATTCCAGCAACTCTTACGGATGAAAAGATGATTCTGAAGATAAATCTGCATGCAGGGATTAAATTTTAAAAATTTCAGGGTAGATTCTCAAGCACAAGACTACATTGCTCCATGAAAAGAGAGCATACATATGTATACAGTACTTGCAGTAATAACAGAAAATACGAAACAAAATTATCAAAATGGGGCTGCTCAATAACTAGAGTTATAAACTATTTTTTTTAATGTGTACATTGCTTGCTGTCATACAGATTTGTGACGTCAGTTGAGAATGTCAGCTGGTTTGTTTGTAAGATAACCTTTAACACAATACCACAAACGTAATTCTGCCAGCGAGGTAACATTTGTATAAAAAAAAAAATGTAAAATTTGGCAGCATTAAATAGCTCTTCTACTTCATTTCTCTTTTTTTCAAGTAACTGAAATTACCTTATGCCAGAGTGACAGCAGGGCTGCTTCTATTCAGATATAGTTAGCCCTCTTCAGCAACTGCACTTTCAGAGAGATTTTACACTTAAAATATTTTATATGTGCAAGACTGATTTATGAGCGACCTATTCCAGGGAACGTTGGATCTTGAAATGAAGGCACCATTTTTCTCTGCTGGTTGAAAGGACACTTTCCATTGATGCGTATGGCAGAGCAATAAATGTAGTGTACGTGGGACGTGTGACCACAGTCAAGTGACCAATCAGGTGACTCCCCTGACGTTTGTTTTGCAGTAGCATAGCAGGACACCGGAGTGGCAAACGAGCTCTGGTACTGGCCTGTCCTGTAACGGCCATTGCGGCATCCTTGGCAGCCACAGTGCTGACAGTGTGCGTGTGTCCATTTGTGGGGTGGGGGGGCTGCTGTCAGGACTGTAAGAATCAGCGATGGGGAAAATGGGGGGAGGACAGGGCCGTAATGGTCAGGAGTCACAGTTGGCTGCCAGCAGTGAAGGACAGAGGTGAGGGAGAGACGAGATGAAGGTGTGGGAGGAGAAGCGGCAGGACCAGTGCTCTTCAGCTCCAATCTACACATTTTTAAAAACATTTCCACCATCCTGACCAATCTGCATGTCTTGCACTCCTTACCCTGAAACGCGCTGCTTAGCACGGATTCGTGCCATAATGCCGTAATTACGCTCCCAAGCTAATAAAGCGTGAAATTCCATTTCGTTAATGAGAAGGTGCTGAGAGAGGATGGCGTCTAGCAGGGCTTCAGCGTGCGCAGACGTGCATTATGCTTCTCTCTTATATGTATTTACCCTTTCTTTCTATCAGAGGTCGGTTCCACCATTCTGTGTTCATAACCGTCTGCCCAGTGCTGTGAACAACACTGTAAAAACAACGTAGCAAGCATGTCACGTGGATCGTGTACCCGGTCGGGTATCCTTCACAACAAGTCTGTTTCGGCTGCTGATGTGCAGTACACTGTGCTTGCCTTAAGCCGCTACGACTGGCTGATGAGAGTGCGGATATGGCAGATAAATGTCAGCTGAGGGCGATGCGTAAAGCGAGAGCACAGCAAGTAGACGGTCCAGCAGACACAACGATTCCACGGTGCTCAGAGCTGGAGTCAGTGTTACAGAAATCAACAAAACAAATTGATTTGTCCTGCCCCCCCAACAACCCCTTCTATACATCAGAATGAAAATAAAGCACCTGCACCTTGGTGGCTAACCTATGACAGCGATATCTGCATGTCACGCTGTGCTCAAATGACCGATCTGAGCACAAGGAGACTGCAAAGGTACACAGCAGAGGAGGCAATAGCAAACTGTGAGAAGGTCCCGGAATGAGTGTGTGTTTGTTTGTGTGTGTGTGTGCGTGAGGGGGTAATGTGTGGGACAGGAGGAGGGAGGTGTCAGTGATGAGCTGTCGAGCCCAGGTGAGCCGCGACACCCAAGGGAGTGTGAGGAAAGCAGGGCACGCGTCAGCCAGGCAACTGAACAGCCCTCACTGTGGTAGATACACACGCCGCTGCCCCAAGACCCCCCCCGCCCGTCCCTTAGAGGAGAGAACACAGGAGATAACACAGCGTCTGTCCTGCACTTGGAGCTCCACATTAGCACAAGAGCTCAGGTTCCTCCGCGACCGGAGATACGAGGACCACAGGGCCACACTGTCTGATCGCACCAGGCTGTGGCTTCCTTTGTTACACGTGTGACTGACTGCTCTGTAATGGATCAGGGAGGCACACAGCCCAAGGCCTGCAATTACAAGACACACAACGCTGTCAAGTTCCTCTCTTTCCTGTGGTCCACCCTCCTTGCAGCCTCACGCGTCCACTCACCAAGGTCAAATTTTGGCTGGTGAGAAATATTTGGGGAAGTGATCTTCGTGTCCTGCAGCTAACCTTTCAGTCACCAAAAGTACGTAACCCTTTAATAAGCAACAGGACCGCGAGCACCGGGGATAAAGCGGGATGAATGCAACGCCCGCCCGATCCCACACAAAGTCCACCCCATCGACGGAAATTCATGTATCTCCACCACGACTCACTCATCAATCATTGCCGATGATGTCACCGTTCAGCAGAGTGCCGCCCCCCTTTCCACAGCAGCCCCTCCCTGCCAGCCAGCCTGCATTCTGTCTCTCCTGAAACACTGCTGTCTCTGCCCTGCGTGTGCACATGCGCGTGTGTATACGTGTGTGTGTGTGTGTACCACTGGCAGTAAGGTGATTCAAGCGTTTCAGAATTGGTGTCATTGCAGGACAGTGAAGGAGACTGTTCAGCATCGGGGCACTACTCAAACAGCGTCCGACACAAGATTTCAAACCTGTCGTTATCGGAGGAGTGAGAGTTATGCGATGCTGGCTCTGTAATTAATTAGAATTTACATTGCATAGATGGGAACATAATTAATCACAGTCTGACTGGCGCACTCAACGTGTTGATGCCTTTCAACGTTCCCAAGTTGTTCTCAGAATTGTATGCAAGGTAGCAAAATTGGATCAGAACCCCATATTGTGTGATCTTACTTTAAAATATTGCCTCAAGCACGTATCAAGAAATCTTCACAGCAAACCTTGGCATTTTGTGTCTTTGTGATTTACAGACACCGTATTATTGGAACTACTGAGATATTGCATGAGCATTAATTTATTTTATTTCTGTCACGTAAGAATAAACCGTCTTCAAAGGGCAACAAAGTTTTATTCCGCATTATAATGTTTTTAATTAATATTTAACTTTAATATAACAGAAATTCCAATTCTAAGCGACAGAGACAAGCTGAAAGTGTATTTACACTGTTTTTAATGACTACTATCTTAAATATTTCCATTTGAACCAATTTTACAAATTTAATTTGCTTGATTAATAATAATAATAAAACTGTATTAGTCTGAACAACTCCATCAACTCAGATCTGCCGAGTCAATCTAACCACAACTTTCATTACTTGCAGGCAAAAAGCAGACAGGATCTTCAGGACTAGGAGTGTGAAAAACAGCAGGAGTTGAGAAGGAAAAAAGGGCAGACTGACTGCCAGAGTGTGAAGGAAACTGCAGTGAAGATGGGGAAGGTGCGGCTCACGGGCCGACACGCAGCACGGCGCTGCTCACGTGTGGCAGCTGGGCCCCGGCCCGTGGGGCGTTTTGTTTGTTGGACGCAGCGAGCCGACAGATGTCGGAGGCTGATGGATTAGCCGCAGAGGCGTGCAGCCCTGTCGCATGGCTCCCGCGAGGCTCCGCCGCCTCCGGGTCCAACGCCGCCTCGACCTGGCAACAGCGCCCGGAGGACCCTGTCGACAGGGCCCATTCCTCTCACCAGTGCGGGAAAATGTTTCCCCCTTTTCCAGAGGAGTGGGTTGCACTGTCACAGTGCCGTCGCTATGTAACAAAACACCTCAGCCCATTATCTGTGTTACCAAAATACCCATGTTCACCTCTGTGTTTCCAAAATTCAGCCCCCGTCTTCTCTTGCTTTCATTACTGGAGAACCGCTTGTCCGCTTTCCGTTACCAAAGTTCCCCTGAGTTTTCTGCCTTTGTCTCTTTACTGTGTTATATGGTATATGCATCCTTTATGTGTGCCACTGGGGAAAAAAAAGTCCCTTTTTTGAATGCCTCCAAGCCTGGCGATGAAACACAGTTCTCAGCTGAGCTTTGTGAACACAGGTTGCCATGGAAAACCATTTGCTGCAGGACCTCTGCTCCAGCACAAGGGTCACCCAGGCAGGCAGGCAGGCAGGCAGGCATGCCCGTTCTTGCAGTCCCATCTGTCAGGTGCGCACACCTGCTGGTTTGTCTCTCAAAACCCCAGGATGTGACAAGCCCATGCTGCCTGATCAAAAACACCAGTAAGAAACCTTAGAGAATATTGTTTAAGGGAAACATCACACTTCAAGAAGATCTGGGTGCCAGCAGCTTAATATCTAAAATACTGTGGCATCATGACTGTATGAGTTAACATTTTCAGTCTGCCTCAGTTTCATTTATTTACAGTGGAAGAGTTGGATAAACACCTTGGCTGTTCTATAAAAAAAAAAAAACTGCAAAAGTTAATTTTACAATACAGTAAGTACATCATTGCCTAAATCTCACTATTTATCAACAGTTTGTCAATCACCTGACAAAAAAGGTGAGTGATTTTATTCCTGGCCTGCTCCTGCCATCCCATAATAAAGCAGGTGTTACCGAATGAACACGAACGAGAAAGAGGAGGGGCCATTTCCATGGCGAGCGTCATGGCCAACATGACACTGAACATTGTTCAGCTGCAGGCTGCTTGTTTCTCTCAGCTGAACAGAGAAGAGGCTGCAAACACACGCACGGTCTGCCCAACACGCAGGACGCGCCGCAGTCTCTGGAGCACAGCCAGCTGTGCAAGACGCCTGGTCATGATGCTGTGGCATTTTGCAGCACGAATGATCTTGCGACATGTCTGATACATTATGGTCCTCGCTGTCTGTGCCATTCGCTCGATAAGCACGATGTGTTATGCTAAGCATTACACAACAGCATTACGACCCTTGAACCATAGTGAGAGCCTGAATACATGTGCAGATGATCACGCCCCCAACACAGATAATAACAATGACAAGAGAACAGACACGAGCGTGGTGCACCGAGTCTGTGAGATAACTGTAAAGCTGCTAAGTGTTCATACACAAGCTAACTTGAGATTTACAGTCACACACTCACATACATACGTGCACGTAACACGTATTATTTGAGAAAAGCGTGCACACATGCTCAGATCCTTCCACCTTTGCACTGCTATCTCGCGTTTTCTTCCCCATTGCCTTATTTCTTTGTAATGAGAGAATGTTATCCTGCGCTCATTACTTCAGTTCTCATTCACTGCAGTTTGGGGTTAAAGTGCTGGAGGATAATTAAATATGCAATTCAGGAACACACATTTTCAAAAAACACGAGGGAGTGCAATTTATGGCCATCAGACGTCAGCTTCACTGTGGAAAAAAAAAAATATTTACCGCTCTGTCGTGCCACCAGATACACAAAACGTTTAAATAACGCTAGAATGTGGTTCCTAACGTTCCCTAAAAGTTTAGGCAAAAGTTCGCATTATTTGCATTTTTGTTCAACTGACAGAAGTTTTTGTAAGTACACAGAAATATTTCAAATGACAGTATTCGTTTACGGGAAGAATTGAGAAGATGGTTTCTAACGTTTGTATTTTTCTTTAACTCCTCCTGAAGAATGACACTACGTTTGTACGATTGTTCACTAGGACTACCTACCTAACAAATCAAGCTAAAAAAATGCCCGCTAATTGCTCATTTTGCCTGGTGAAATATTTAAGGCGTCTTCTATAAATTACCAAGTAATTATAATAATTAAAGGCAGCATTAAAATTTAAGAGGAAATCAGACGAACCTACTAATCAAAGCGTCCAGGCCGGTCTGCAGTCCTGAGAGGTCACGTGACTTCATACATACATACATACATACATACATACATACATACATACATACACACATACATACACACATACATACA